>VZRL01001705.1:8705-39557 GCA_013397895.1 Origma solitaria | reverse complement strand
AGAGAGAGAGGGCAAATAGAGAAACAGTGTCTGCAGTGGAAGAATTGCGATGGACTGACCTAAGAGAAAAACCCCACACCCTGCCCCTGCCTGGGAGTTGTTGGATAATTGGAAAGGAGGGAGGGGGTGAGCTGGGAAGCGGTGCCTTAAGAGGGAAAGGGGGGTGAGTGAAGAAATGGTGTCTTAAGAGCTTATTTTTATCTCCAGTTTATCCTCTGACTCTGTTAGATTAATAACAACTTTAAGTTTCCCGCCTGCTCTTGCCCTGAATCTCGTGCGGCCCCTTATCAGTAATCTTATCTCAACTCATAGGTCCAGTGTTTTGTGTTAGTTTTTCCTCTCCTCTGCATAGCTGCAGCAGGAGAGAGCATAGAAAGCAAACGTCGTAGGTGCCTGGCATTTAGCCAGGGTCAAACCCACGACAGTGGTTTATGCACAAAAGCAGGTGTTCGCCATCTCCATGTAGTTCATGTGGCCGCCAGGACAAAGGCAAGATGGCAGGTGCTCCCCACAGTCGGTTTTCTCTGTCCCCAGGCTTGAAACGATGGAAAACAATGACAGTCCCCTGAAATCAAGATCATTCCCATTGTTCCTGCCCCTGCTTTGTTCTCCATGGCTGTTTCCCATCCCAGTGGCTCTGCTTTTGCCCTCTTTACTCTGCTAGGGCTCAGTTCCCAGCAGCACCACAGCTTTTAACTGCTCCGCTGGGCTCAGCTGTGTTTGCTACCCAGAGCTGCACTCTTCTGCGGGACAGGAATGGATGAGGAGTGGCATTAGAGGGCAGGGTCCACTCAGCTGGTTCCAGTAACCTCTGAGCAAGAGGGGTAAACAAAGTGGTGTCCTTTCTGAGGGGCACTCATCTTTTCTTTTCCCCAGAGCTGTGCCCTGTAGTGATGATACAGGTGGTATAGAATAGCAACATAAGCCACACCCATGCAGTTCTGAGCTTCACCCCTTCCCTACAGCCAGAAGAACTTACTACCAAACCTTTTTATGTTCTTCATTATGGTAAATAACTTGCCCATTTGATTATGCTAAAATATCTTAGTAAATAATTAGAAATTGCAGTGTGCTGTCTCCTACATTCTAAAGACACCTTGTCAACAAAAGAAAGTTTGCACAAATTTCGCATTCTTGTAGATTTCTGCTGAATAATCTGCAGTTGCTTCACTATAGCATTATAATGCAGAGTTAAATGGTGTGGGTTTATACAGTCATAAGAGTGGTTCTTGTTAGAAGGGGCCTTTAAAGAACATCTAGTCTAGTTGCCCTGCCATGGGCAGAGACTTCTTTCTCTAGACCAGGTCAAAGCCCCATACAACCAATACCTGTGCAGTGGTATGTGTGTGTTTGTGTATATGCACACACAGTTGCATGTCAGTGCTGCTTGTTCCTATACAATTGTAGACAAGACATCTCTGGGTAGGGGTACAAGTGCAGAGGCCATCATAGTGGAGGGATAGTTGTACTTGATTTGGGGTCTTTCAGCTCATAAGTCTGTTTTTGAAATGTATTATTTCCATGGCTGTCAGCTGCAAATTGCTTTTATCTTCAGGCTTCATGTATTGTGACTGTACTTTCTTCTCAGACATTGGCTTTTATTACGTACTCAAAATCCTAGTATAGAATAAAAGAAGTTCCTAATAACTAATGTGCTGGTTAAGCCGGCAGAATATTTCAAAACAAATTTGAGTTGCTGAATTCTTGTACCACAGGAAAGCATTTGGGATTTTTTTGTTAGGGAAGGAAAAAGAACCAGTAACAAACTAAAACTGGCATATTTTTATTTCCCCCATTATTTAGGAGGTCTCTTAATACTGAGATTGCCTTTGGGAAAGCGCAGGTGCAGAAGACTTGCATAGAGTGATCCTTTCTGCTCATATAATGATTACAGAGGCTAAATAATCGACATGCTTCATTCAACTTGTGGGTGCTGGAACAAACAATACTACTACTTCATCCAAAACATGTACCAGTAGCTCTGAGCCGAGTTATGGAAATCACCATATTACTTACCAAGGAATCCTGCTGATGCATTCCATTTTAGAACGACTCCTTCCCCATGACATTCTTGTGAAGTGCTGGTGCTCCCCGAGCAGCCGGCGGTGGAATCTCTCAGCAAGTTGCATTTGGGAGAAGTGTTTTAGATAGTGAAGTGAAAATGTTGAAGCCCACCAGGTGGTGCCAGAAGACCTGATCACTGGTGGCTCTGACAGCAGGAACAGACCTGAAAAGGTGTGAGCCTGCCGCTTTTGTCAGAAATTGTATAGTCTGAATACAAGCAACACATGTTACTATTCTTCCTCCTTCCAAACTTTTACTCCTAAAGCATTCCTCAGCAAATTATTTCCTTCTGTGTTCATAGTGGTATAATTTAAATATACTTTTTAGGAGTGAGGCACTTGGAATTGTGGGTTTGCTGACAGCAAATATCCCTCTTCAGTGGATAGTACAGGCATGAAGCTTTCACAAAAACGCTGTAAACAGCATTGTACTGTGTGTTGCAGTGAAATGCATATAATTTTATGAAAATACAGGCATGAATGTCAAGTAAAATTTAAGCTAGAGAACTATTTTAGGTGATTACACTTACTTTCATGGAGTTAAAAGCTCATATAAACATTTTAATGTTTCTAAACTATTAAGTTTATAGAGAAAGTTAAGATGGTTCACAGTGAAAACTGCAGTGTCTGTACGTTGGTTTTTCCATCATTTCCCTTTATATTGCAAAAATTATTTTTTCACGACTTTATTTTTGTCTTTATGTCATGTCTTTCTGCCTATTTTGATAGTATGATTCTACTATTCTCATTAAAACTGCTATGATTGACAATTTGTAAGGTTACTGTTGTTAATCTAACACTTAATATTCTCTGAAACACTCCAGAATAATTAGACCACTACAGACAAAGTAGTCATCTAATTTCCACGTAGTTTTTTTCCTGAAGTATGCATTTATGTAGGAAGGTTTATAAAAACAAAATGAGAACACACCTGGACTGGTGAGTAGCAGATCTGTCTTTTAAGTGAAACCTGCAGCTGCCCTGATGGCGGGCTGTTCTGTTGGGGAAATGAGTGTCTGACAAGTAGGCAGGACTACTTTTCTTCTGAAAGTCTCGCAGTCTGTACAGTCTACTGTAACTTGCTTTGGATGTGTTGCTTTGTATCCAAAAAACCCCTACTTGTGTTGGATTTACTGTGTCTGCCACTGTCGATGGAATGACTCTAAATTAAAGTTGATTATTTCATAGGTCATTGTCTGGGTTTGATAGACAGGTGTCTGCTAAGGAAGAGAATGTGAACCCTCTTCCCTCCGAATTATTGTAACTTTGGAATCAAGGGCTCTCAGGCAAAAGTATGGGAAAAGGAATGTGTTCTTTACTAGTATCTATAACGAGGTAAACAATCAGTAACAAAAACAGTGAACAAGGTAAAAAACAGTAAACAAAACCAAAAACTCGGTGGCAAATGTCCCTGGGCTGCCAGGCACTGTCCCGTTCGGTGCAGTCACGGTCACGGCCAGCAGGGGCGCTGTTGGCTCCCAGCCCAGCAGGGCAGGTGCGATGGCTCCCGGGGAGCTGCAGGGGGCGCTGTGCCGCGCGGTTGGAGCTGTGTGGCGCGGAATGGCAGCCGGGCTGGAGCAGCGTGGCTGCAGCAGGGAGCCCCGAGCAGGGACAGGGAGCGGCCGGGCCAGCGCACCCGGGCCAGCCAGCCGGGGAGGCGGCAGGAGCTCCGCAGTTGTGGCAGGCAGGGCGCAGGGCGGCGGCAGGCGGGGGTCCCATTCCGCTGCAGCGCAGTTGGGAGATGCACCCTCCTGGAGGGGAAGAGAGAATTGGAGTCCCGTGCCTTTTTTCCCCAAGTGAGAACTCACCCACCAGGCAGAGAAAAACGAGTGCAAAGCCGGGCTTTTTTTCCCGCAGTCACAACCAATAATCAGAGAGCCGCTTTTTCCCACTGCTCCCTCCTCCAAATCCTGGGTGCTAGTGCTTCCATTATCAAATCCCCCAATCTCGTTCCAGTGCTCCGCCTGGCTAAAGTCTTTGTCTCTTTTGTAAGAGTAGATAGCCCTTAAGTATCCAGTCGTTAGTTGCCTAGTAACAGAATGGGAGAAATTCCACCACCCCCCCCAACCTTTAACAGTCATCTTACATATAGCCAAGCAAGGAGTATCTGCTCTTTCTTAACAGAATGGCTCACTGAGACTCAGCGCATCAGGAGCATGTTTTGTTTTTTTGTTTCCTACCTTTATGTGAAACATTTGTTGAGACTTGCAATAAAAGTTTTCATTTTGTGAGTTAATTTTTTTTTCTTGGTGATTTTTCATATTAGGAATTCAAGATATTTGCTTTCTGTCATTAAGTATGATGTCATTTGTCACGTTTAAGAATGCCTAGTTTTACAGGGTTTGGCCTATTTTTAATCAAGTAAGTAAGACGTACATGTGCTTAAAAATTCAAAATGTTCTTAAAGTATGTCAATTTGTTCTCAGAAAATCAGGTTTTATGCCTCCTTACTAGTATTTTCAGAACTGTCAGTATACCACTGAAATTAAATTGAATTCTTAATGCTAGTGTTAGGAAAGCACAACTCTTCAGTAAGGTTTTTAACTAGTTACAGTTACTGGCTTAGTTTCTAGAAAATCAGTTTAAACAACTGGATCAGGTTTTGACTTTCAGTAGCCTTGTGTCCATCCACAGGTTCAGAGAACACGGTGAAGCACTGTATTAAGTGCTAGCAAATGAATTGTGACTTTAAAAGGATTAGGAATAAATTTTCTGTTTCAGAAGTATGATTTCAAATTTGGGGCATAGTAATAATGATTGGGGATATTCCATTAAAAAAAAACTTAACTGGTAGAAAACCATATATTTTGAGGTATTTTAGTTATTTTTCTACACGTAAATGCATAAGCAGTGAAATCAAAATGTCTAGTAGTTTATATTTTTACTATGAGTTGGAAGTCTTGTGAGGGGGAAGTGTGTATTTCAGGTGTTACAAAATAACTTTCTTGAATAATGGATCAACAGCTTGCTGTAAAAGAGTGTATTATTTTATAAATGTGAAGAATTTTTATGTTTTGTGGATTTGTGGAGGTGGTGATGGTGGTTTGGTTTATGTTTTGGAGGTATTTTTAAAAAAAATTTTTTGAGGTTTTTAGATCAGAAGATATAATGCAAGATTACAGTTATTTCTCAACTGATAGCTTTTCTGGAGGAAAGTAGTTGATCTCTTGTATGTTTATGCAATACCTGAGAGACTAAGTACAGCAGTGTATTGTAGCAGTGGTCTGAATTCAGAGTTGTTTTTTTATAATTTGTGGTGCTTGTGTATTAATGTGTTTTAATCCACAGCAAAATACGTCTGAGTTCAGTAGAAAAAACAGTTCTTATCCTGTGTTTTCAGTAAAGTAGTTAAGTAAGCTAGTTGCTTCCTATTATATCCCTAAGTGCTTTTAAGAAGTTGAATATTTTTGCCCTGGTATCACTTAGCACTGTTACGTATACACTGGTAGATTTCAGGAAGAGATGAAATGTGGAAAAACCAGTAAGTTTCTGTTAATTTTTTAATTTCACAAGTTCTTATGAATTTCTGACTGTGAATGTCTTAAGTTAGTTCTTTCTAAAAACTGCAGATTACTGAATGTTTCTCTCCCTGTTGCTGTTTCTTCCTAGGTGTATTGCTCTGTGTTGCTGTATTGTTTTAGAAGCTAATGGGTGCAATTCGTGAAAGAATTGTCAAGTGTTAGGTGTAAATGCATTTTTCTGTGCAACAGTTTTCTATACCTCAAAGTGTGTCACCTGTATGTTGCCTTATTCAGTAAGGCACAATCTTAAGATACACTTTTTCCCTCAGCTGGATCACTAATTAGGGGCATTCCTCTGTTTTTAACCCCTGTGTGAAACCTGACAACAGCTTCCAAAACTGAAGAGGGAGGACAGTGCTGACTCACAGATTAGAGAGGCCATGTCTCACAGATTAGTGGTGGTGACATTTCTTAAGGAAATTATCTGATCTCACTTGCTTTAGTTGTAGGCAACACTGAGGTAGTGAATTATTAATAGATGTTTCTGGCCCAAAAATGTTACTCTGAAATTAGTTAACCTCTAATGCTTCAGGTTTTTGTTTTTTTTTTCACGATCACAAATTTCTGTAATTAAATCCTGAAAAGGGCATTAAAAAGTTGTCCTCACTTACCTCCCTCATCTAGAGGAATGTGATGACTAAGTGCTTTAGGAATTTGATGATCTTAGGCACAGAGAATTTCCAGAAACTTAAACAGATCTATGAATCATCAGATCTATGAACTATCGACCTACTCAACAAATTGCTGGCTTGAGCAGCTACTGCAGTGGAATCAGTGTTTTTAAAACCTTTTGTGTTGCATTTTTTTCAACAGACTTTTTAAAAATTCTTTTGAGCAAAGTCATTCTTCTCTATGAGTGGGAGCATGTTAATCGTGCTCTTTATAGTTTCATCTAAGTTAGTAGTCATTCTTCCCTCTATTAAGCTCAGTGGTTTTTAAGAAGCTTTCCTTTATATAATTGACATTGTGATGTCAAACTTGACTAGGAGATAAAAGTAGCAGCACTTGTGTTTGTTTGGCTACATATGCATGCTGTTGCTGGATGTTTTCAGAGTAACAGAATATGAAGGAATATCCTGTTGCATATGAAAACAAACATTAAAGTGAGACTTGGTTAAGACAGAATATTTTTGTTTCAGAGCCAAGCTACTTATACTTCCCCTGTTTTGTTTTTCAGAGTACTGTAATTGAAAGTGCATCTTCTACATTTGAGGAAGGACAGTTCTTGATTGAATGGTGGATTAATAAGTGGTTGTCACATTGTAAGACTAAAACGATATCCTGAAAGTTGGGAAGAACTGGATTTTCACCCTAGTCCAGCAGCTTTGCTGCTCACTTAAACACAGATGAATGAAGACCCCATTTGGAAAATCGCCAGGTCAGCGGTCCAGAGCTGATGCAGGTGAGGTGTTTCTTCTAGGTAGTTTTCTTTGCTTTTAATGGATAAAAAGTGTTCTTACTTTATTGACTTTTTTAGTATGTTAATGATTTTATGTAGATATCATAACTCCTGTTTTAAAAGAAAGTTTACTTTTGTTCTAGAAGATCACGGATTGAAAAGACAAACATAGATTTAGCAGTACAGATCTGACCTTCCTATTTTGTGTTGTGTCAAAAGCCACTAATCAGTGACCTCTGCGGGGAAGGCAGCATATTTTTTATCACCAACCATTGTGAATTGGAGCTTTTATAAAACTCTCAAGAAACCAACCAACCAACAAGCGTAATTGGGAAAGCTCAGTTAACTTTTAGAATACCCAAGCAGTAGACCATTCTGATGCTTTTAAAATACTCATCTGATTCACTGGAAACTGAAGCAACTGATACTGGAGAATTTCTCTGTAACCCTTTGGAAACTTTCAAACTTGTATTTTACCTGAGACTGTCTTACAATGTACTGTCACTTATTTGAAACATACTGATTTCAAAGGTAATACAGTTACCTTTCAAGTAACAGTTACATGTTTCAAAGGGGAGACCCATTACAAAGTCTTAAACACTAGGTTAAGTGACCAAATGGAGACCAGTGATGAGTGGACTTCCTCAGGTTTCAGTAGTGGGAGCAGCATTGTTTAACATCTTATTCAGCGATAGCAACAGTGGGGTTGGGCACACTCTCAGCAACTTTGGTGATGACACCAAGCTGTGTGGTGGAGTCAACTCGCTGGAGGGAAGGGATGCCATCCAGTGGGACCTGGGACAGGATTGAGAGGTGAGCCGGTGTCAACCCTGTGATGTTCAACAAAGCCATGTGCCAGGTGTTACATCTGTGTTGGGGCAGTGCTGCGTACAAATACAGCCTGGATGGAGATTGGATTAAGAGCAGCCCTAACAAGAAGGACTGAGGGCTGTTGGTGAATGAGAAGCTCAGTGTGACCCAGCAGTGCGCACTCGCAGCCCAGACTGCCACTCGCATCCTGGGTGACATGAAAAACAGTGTGACCAGCAGGTCAAGGGAGGTGTTATTGCCTCTCTAGTCCACTCCAATGAGATACCACCTGAAGTACTGCATCCAACTCTTGGGCCCTTAGTGTAAGAATGATGTGGTTCTGTTGGAGTGAATCCAGAGAAAGGCCAAGAAAATGATTCAAGACCTGGAGCACCTCTCCTACAAGGACAGGTTGCCCGAGCTGTGGTTGTTCAGCCTGGAGAGAAAAGGCTCCGTGGTGACCCAATTATGGCCTCCCAGTTCCTGGAGTGTACTTAAAAGAAAGCTGGAGAGGAACTATTTACAAGTGTATGTAATGACAGGACAAGGGGAAATGGCTTCAAACGGCAAGAGGGTAGGTCCAGAGGATGGCCATGAGTGACCAGAAGTCTGGCGCTCCTCTCGTATGGGAAAAGGCTGAGAGAGTTGAGGATGGTCAGCCTGGAACAGGCACCAGGGAGTGCAACATTTCCGTTTTTAAGAGGGGCTTATGAAACAGAGAGGCTAGGTACCAAGGCCTTCAGTGACAGTACATGGGGTAATTGTTTTAAAAAGAAAAAGAGTACAGTTAGCTTTGTGTATACAGAATAAATTTTTTGTGGTGAGTAAGGTGACACAGATAACCTGTTCCTGACACACAGGAACAGGTTACCCACACGTGAGTGACTACTCGTTGGAAGTGTTTAAGGTCATGTTTAAAGGGTTATTAAGCAACTTGATCTAGTGAAATGTCCTTTTCCCCATCATAGGGCTGAACCAGGTAACCTTGTGAGGATCTGTGAGGTTATCTAGGACAGCTGGAAAAAAAGAAAAAAGGTTGAACTTTAAGAAATAACTTTTAAATAGGATTTGCCGAGCTTTACAGCATTATGAATATAAATACCTTTTTTATTGCCTTCCTTCTTAAAAGATGGTTGCTACTTACTGAGAAACTTTATGAACACATAGTGCTCCAGAACAGCTAAATCCTTAAAGCAGAAATTAGGATTTTAGTCTTGCCTATAAAATTGCTGTAATCTGGGATTGGATAATAAAGCAGGAATATAGTCTTAATCAGGAGGGAAAATGAATAAAAGAAAAAGATGCAGTGAAAGAATGGAAATAATCCATGTATTTTATATTTGATACATTCATCATGTAAAATAATAAAATTGTTGGACTCTAGGAGACTCTTGGATCATGTATGGGCTGCAAAAAACAATTTGAAGGTAGAGATAAACCAGTGGTAGTGTCAGTTATTCATACAGGGCAAAATTGAAAGCGCTAACAAAGCATTTTTCAACTGACTTTGATTTCATCCTGTTGTAGAGAGTTGTCAGTCAGTGACACTACAGGTCTGGTGGCATCTTTGACAAAGCCAATTTTCAGCTGTCCTGCATGTCTGCCTAGGAATGAGATGCTTTTATGTGTTGCAAAGTAGGTGTAAAGGAAGAGGTATATGTGATTTGTAATATCTAGGTATTTGAAATCTCTTTCTATGGGAAATATGCTTTGTACATAGTTCCTTTCTGAGAAGCAAAGGGTGGGATTGAAGGTGAAGAAAAGAAGGAAATTTTAATTTTTACACAACAGTAGAGTACATGGCTACAGACTCTAGGAGTTTGTCAAAGTATAGAGTTGCTTTCCGTGATACAGTTTCAGTGGATCAGACAGGTGCTCTTGGCACTGTGCCTGCCTGTCTCTCTAATTAATGTATTTCTGTCCCAAAAATTAGGAGAAATCTAGGGTTTTTTTAAATTAATGTAGAGTATAATTGATTGCAAAATAAGATGTGATTACCTTGAATGCAATTGCCCCTTTTAAATCTAATGATCACCTGTTTAATACTGTATAAGTGAAAGACATGGTCCTCTGGAGTCTTTCTTAGCAGTGTTCTCCCAGAGGTACGGAATCCTACCTGCGTGGTGGTCAGGAGCAATTGTAACACCTTTGCTGGATGGTTTGAAAACATAAAAGTTACTTTCTTAGTAAAGAAAACTATTAAGACATATATAAGTGTGTAATTATTAAGTCATATATGAGCATTTGTAGCTTTTTCACCCTTAAAAGCAAGTGTAAATTGTTTTAGTACTGTCTTTATGAACTAAGAAAAGAGGTCACCCCCTTTTGGATGTGAATTGCATAGAATTGCAGTGAAATATTTTCTGCAGAGTTAGAATTTGGTTTATGTCTGCACTTCCAGCCTCCTTCAATTAAAAGACCTCATTTCTTCAAACTCTCTTTGAGGTTGAGCCATACTAGGTGTGGATCAGCATATTGAAGTGTTTGTTAGGTCCCTGAAAGTAATTCTGAAATAGTCTCCAGATACAGAGTGGAATTACTGCTTTTCCCACACAAGATTCTGGAATACAACTTAAAAATATCTAGCTTTTGCTACTTGTTGTAAACAGAAGAGATATTCAAAGAAGTAAAATATTGGTACTATTTTCTGAAGAGCCTGTCTGATTTTCATGGATTGCATGGAGGGTACCAATTCATGTCACAATAGCAAAAATGTTGCCAAGTAGCTTTCTCCCATCCTTCTTCCTATTCTCCTATAGCCCCTGCTGAAATGGCTTGTGTATTTCCCTTGAAGCCAACATCCTGAAAGATTTTTTTTTTTTTTTAGTCCTGTTATGCTCTTTGTCTGGAGTAAAGTAGAAATATTCAAAAATATGGTTTCTAGTTTTGCTGTTGAATTTTCACGTTTTTTGTAAGGAGCAGGATTAACGAGCCTCAAACAAAAGAGACCATATGACAATTGAATGCTTAATTCTGTTGCTCTTGTCTGGAAGGTAGAGTTTGTGTTCACTTTCTATTACAAAAATATGTTTCTGTGCTCTTACGTCATAAAATAATAAAATGGTTTGATCTGGAAAGGACCTTTTAAAGGTCGTCTTGTCCAGCTCCTGCTTTAGCAGGGACATCTTCAACTAAATCAGGTTCCTGGGAGCCCCATGCAGCTTGGACTTGGACACTTCCAGGAGTGGGGCAACCGCCATCTCTGGGTAACCTGTGCTAGTGTTTCATCACACTCAATGTAACAAAACTTGCCTTATATCTAATCTTCTCCATTCCCAAATCATTACCCTGTATCCTATTGCAACAGGTCTTGCTAAAAGCATGTCCCCATCTGCCTTCTTACAGGCTTCACATACTGGAAGGATGCAGTAAGGTCTTGTCAGAGCCTTTTCTTCTCCAGGCCAAACAATCCCAACTCTCAGCCTTTATTCATGCAGGAGGCACTCCAGCCCTCCAGTCATCTTTGTGGCCTTCCTCTGAACTCATTCTAGCAGGTCTGTTCAGTGCTGGCGACCCCAGAGTTGGATGCAGGGTTCCAGGTGTGGTCTCAGCAGGATGGAGCAGAGGGGCAGAATCCCCTCCCTCACCCTGCTGCCCACTCTGCTTTGGATGCAGCCCAGGACAGTTGGCTGGGGGGATACAGTTGGGCTGGGAGTGCACATTGTTAGGCCATGTCCAGCTGCTCCAGTCTTATGGACCAAGCAAGATTCAGGAGGCAGATAATTCTGATTTTCACCTTCTTACTAGAATATGATCAACATAAGGATTCTGTGCTATTCTGTCCCCCTGTCCAGAGCTGCTGTAGAGCACAGAAATTCTTACTGCAGTTTCTGCAATTTTGTAGCCAAGCAAATTCGATAGTGTAACCTGGTATATCTTTAAAAGGAGTTTACATCTCCTTGAGACATATCTGCATTTAGACTGTGCAATTAGGAGGGCAGATTGTAGCAAATAGGCATTGGGCTGGTACAAGGATGTGTTTAACTTTGGATCTTCAAATACTTGCTATTTTCATTAAACATCCAAATACACTTCATGTATTAAACTGGAAGCTGTTTTAACTGGGAGCTGCCTGACTTCAGATGGTGAGTAGGACTTAGTTGTCTTTGTTGTCTTTGGTATAGAGCTCACTACATCAGTGAACAAGTTGAATCATATCAAAAATGTGAAGATCCCAAGGTAAGAAGTTAGCAAACAGAAAAATCCCATTCCCAGAGGCCAGCGTTGCTTCTCTTCTGTACTCACTGCAAATGCCTGTAGTAAATCTTCCTTCTGTGTACGTCTAGTGTTTCTGTTCTTGACTTTGGAAGAGAAATGCTTTGTACTTCCCTTCTTATGCAGAGGTTCCAGAGTCCTTCAGCAGAGGACAGAAAGCAAATTCTTGTGCTGCACCATTCTGTTGTTTTATTGTGTTTTTACTTGAGCTAATTTAGCCAAAATCTTACTTTTCTCTCATTAGCTGGAAATGTGAAAGTACATGTATTCATCTTCTGCAGATGAAGTTTCTCTATTTTGTAAGAATAGTTCTTGAGTTTTAACAGATCTTTTTTTTTTTTTTAATAAAACATTTTAAATAAAATTTGTTATGTATTAGTAGAACACAGCCACCTCATATACAAAGAGGGAGCTGATACTGTGTTTAGAAAGCTTTTTCTGTCGGTTGTAATGAAGTCGTAAAGTCTTATGGGTTTCTTATCAAACTTTTTATTTTTTTGTTTTTGTTTTTCAAGCTAAGTTCTTACAAATACTCAGTTTAATTTGGTTTTGTAGCAGTCAAAAATTACAAGTAGGATCTTTGCCACAGTAATTGACAGACAAGGTTTAATTTTTAAAATGGAAAATTTCAGATATCATTGCTGTTGGAAATGCAGCTTCCTGAAGGTCTGATGCAAGCTTGAGTATGCTAAACATAAGAGTGTTTTAATTATTAATTAATTATTTTAATTCTGCCATTTCTGTGACTTTGTATATGTCCTCTTAAATTTCTCAAATAAAAATGAAAATAGTAAAGTATTTATGAAGACACTGAAGGTTAATGGTACTGTCAGAGCTTGACTCCTGTGTGATGCTCCGGTTTCAATATGTGTATAATTGCAGTTATGCTTGGAACATGCACATAGTGTTAAATTTAAAAGAATTAGGCCTACAGAAAAACTGAAACATTTCTCTGTGCTATTGTGAAGTAATTTAACTCCATGCCATTCAAAAGCAGTACAGTGAGGAAGACAGGGAGAATCAGGATCACGCTAGATATCTTCTGTTCATATAGCCACCCTCAGCCATGACTTTAACAGGGGCTGTTTCAGTCAACCCTAGTAAATGATCCCTATGCAGGTGGCCATTGGCCATCACCTGAGGCTGAAGTTTTCATTCTAAGAACTTAGTCTGATTTTTCTAGCTGTGCACATCACCTTTTGTATACAATGTTATCTTTTGATGTTTTTCTGTCATTTTGTTATTTCATATTTCCTCTGCTGAATTCTTCCTGGCTGCACATGAGTAACTTTCTGACAACCATGAGAAGCCTGATTTTTTCCTTTCCTCATTTCATCTTATTAGAAGCTTTCCATTTTTTAATATTCATCCCAGATTATCACTGCATGGAGTGCAGTGTTCTTCTATCTGTAAAAATCTTTTGTTATTAGCTTTTTATGTGCTGTGTTAAGCACCAGTAGTGCTGGTCTGGCCAACTCGGGAAGATGTGTATTTGTATCTCCTTTTATTAACTCAAGGATGAAAGCTTAAAACAGCCAGTTCATTCACTGAACTGTTGTCGTTGATTGACCATCTCAACTATTGTCCCTGTTGTGTTTAGTTCAACTTTCATTTTAATAGCTGCTGTCATTTCCTTATGTTCATCGCTGAGCTTCTGTGTTGGGTTTGCATGGCAAGGTACCAGGAGGGTACAAGGGTGACTTCTGTGAGAAGCAGCTAGAAGCTTCTCTTGTGTCCAACAGAGCTAGCTCCAGCTCCTGCCACTGGCCAAAGCTGAGTCCATCAGTGGTGGTGGTGGTGCCTCTGGGATATTGTATTTAAGAATGGACAAAAGATTCTGCACAGCAGCAATTGCAGGAGAGAAGTGAGACTATGAGAGTAGCAGCCCTGCAGGCACTAAGGTCAGTGCAGAAAGAGATGGAGGAGGTGCTCCAGGCACTGTAGCTGAAGTTCCCAGCAGCTGTGGCAAAGATGATAGTGAAGCATCTGTGCCCCTGCAGCCCATGGAGGACCCTACACTGGAGCAGGTGGATGTGACTGAAGGAGTCTGTGGGCCTGGAAGGAAGTCTGCACTGGAGCAGGTTTCCTGGCAGGACCTGTGACCCCACGAGAGAGGAGCCCATGCTGAAGCAGGTTTGTCAGGGCTTGTGACGTTGTGGGAGACCTGCTATAGAGCAGCCTGCTCCCAAGGGGTGGCATGCTGTGGAAGAGATCCATGCTGGAGCTGTGTGTGAAGAACTGTAGCCCCTGAGAAGGATTCACATTGGAGAAGTTTGGAGGACTGTCTCCTGTGGGAGGGACCCCACACTGCAGTGGGGAAAGTGAGAGGAGTCCTCACAGATGAGGGAGAACTAACCCTGTCCTGAGAGGAAAGAAAGAAATAGCAGTGACAACATGTGATTAACTGACTGCAACCCTTATTCCCTGTCCCCTTGTGCTACCTAGGAGAGAGGAGGTAGAAAAGAATGGAAATGAGGTTTAGGCCCAGGAAGAAGTGAGAGCTGGGAGTAAGGTATTTTAAGATTTGGCTTTATTTCTCATAATTTTACTCTGACGTGATTGGTAATAACTTAAACTAATATTCCCTAAGTCAAACCTGGTTTGCCTGTGATGGAAATTGGTGAGTGATGCCTCTCTGTCTCTCCCTTGACCCAAGAACCTTTGGCTGTATTTTCCTTGTCCAGCTGGGAGAAGGGATAGAGCAGCTTTGGTGGGCACCTGGCATCCAGTCAAGATCAGCCCACTGCAGCTTCATGTGCACATAGCCCATGTCTACCTCTGTAGAGCCTTCTGTTGGAGAAGGTCACTGACCAGTCATAACATGAAGTATTTGGATTCTTTACATTTTGACATTCAATATGAAGGGTTCATGTAAGTTTTTAAACTTTTTTTTGATAATTCCAACATCTTTTATATTTCAGGTCATGCAGGAGTGTCTGCCAGCATGATGAAGAAAAGAACTGCCCACAAGTAAGTTGTTAATATATTTACTAAAGAACAGCTCTCAGTAACTGGAAGTATTGTTCTAGAAATATATCTGTATTGTTCCACTCACTTTTTTCTTGAAAATCATGTGGAATAATATTCAGTCTGTATATGTTTGTAGGGTCAGACTTCTAGTTCTTTCAGGAGGGTAGTAGGAAAGAAAGCCCCACAGATAAAAGTTTTAAACATTGTTTTGACTGTTAACATTAACATGTTTTTCTTGAATACAATTTTGAAATGCTTTCTGGAATCTGTAGAGAAGGATTTGCCAGCCTGAAATTAGCCATGTATACTGTAGGATGTCTGTTCTCTGGCACAGAGTTCATGCAGTCACCATGTCAATAAAAAGTGCAAATCATGCTTACTAAGCACCTGGTCTGGAAGGAACCTTAGATATAGCTAATCATGTATGCACTAAAACTGCAGTGTTGGAAAAGATTTTTCATTTTTTAAAAATAAAGAATATACTGAAATACTTCTGTAAGGAAGCTGCTATTAGTATGTGAAGGAAGGATACCTGCTTTTACTACACTTTCATGGCACGTATTTTTCCATCTACAACATTTTAAATAGTAGCAGCTGAACGCTGGTGAGTAGCTGTGTGAAAGTAGAGGTAACCTTCTGGATATAATTGGTCTTAGTATCATGCAGCAATATACCGTATCTGGCTATATCTGGTGAGAGAAATCTAAGCTGGGTAAGTGGGAAACTTAAAATGTTGCTAGCTATTTGTAAGTGTAAAGTCATACAGTGTGCATCAATCACAAGCAATTTGTTTGGCAGGTGTATTTTCCACAATTAATGTAGTTAATCACTGTTAACAGTGTTAACTGTTTACCAGAGACAACACCTGATATAAAACTACTCTGATGCCTTCCACCAGCTCATCATTATCCATTCTTGTCTATCTTCATAGAAGGCAAAGAGAAACATTTATTTGTCTAGGGGCAGGTAGAGTTGGTTAAAATTTAATTTCTCTTGTTCTCTTTCAACCGCTCAGAGAAAGGAGTGTATGATGGGAAGACTATCAGAGGTGGGTTGCCTTTTGTACTTGAGGGTGGCTAGATTTATCTTTATTGTTGTGTTAATATACACTTATTTAAATAACTAAATAGGCTGTAAATTTGTTAGCGTAAAGGCTTTTGTGGGACATAAAAAGTTTTGACCCTAAGTGACATAATTTTGAGGTATGTAACTTAAGCATTCGGCTTAGTTTTGTGTTAATTTAGCCTGGTTCAATTGTTTATTATTTAGTAAAGGTTGTTTTGTACCAAGCCAAGATGACTTCTTGTGTGCTGCTTACTGATTTGTCTGAGAATGAGGCAGAGTAGTAGAATATTGTTTGTATTTATAGTTTACCATAAATGAGTGGGATATGAATATGATGTAATACTATATTCTGATACTACTCAGAGCCAATACGATAGACCGTGAGTTAGTAATGTATACTTTGTCACTGGTTTAGTTGTTTATTTAGTTAATTCCTCATTTAAGGAAAAAGAAGCCTACTAGCACTCAAAGGCCATTGAGGAGATTTTAAACCAGCTTCAGAAGGTTTGTGGCAGAGGAAGAAATAAGGCATGATTCAATATTTGAGGATGTGATAGAATGAGCAGCGTGGATGAGCCTTCTGAACTCTTTAAATGGTAGTTAACTGTTGAGCATTCTGGAGATGGTTCCCGTGGTTATAGGGCAGCTCTTCCAAGTGCTCTGTCAGTGGGTAGTGGTGATCTCTGCCAATATGAAGCTGACCTCACTCGCATCAGATCAGTCCGTAAACTCACGGATCTCATTCTTTCCGCTCTTAGTGTATAAGGAAAGTACAAGAACTAACACAAGTATGAAACAATCCTTTTCTTCACAGGCTCTCCAGATTTCTTGTAGTTGGCAATTCAGAGACTTTGAGGCGTAGGTTATACCTGCAATTTGACTACAAGGGAATTTAAACATTTTGAAATTTTGATCCCATTTTAAGGTAACATATTCATGGCTTCTGCAACATCTAGAGCTGAAATTCACAACTGAATGGTGTTATTTTTAACTTTTCAGAGACTACAGAAAGTACTTCAAAACTTCTGTCTTAGTTAATGTGCCTTGTAGTCTGAATATTGTGAAAAGTAGCTAGTAACAATTCTCCAATCACCATTCTGTTATTAGTGACAGACATTATGGTAGTTTTGCCTGGCCCAGTTTTTGCCAGTGAACAGGGTGGGGTACAAAGATGGCTCCTGCATGTCCTGAGTAAAGATTCTGGAAATTTTCCATCATGTCCAGCAGAGCCAGTCTCTGATGGCTCTGAAGATGATGGACATGCTGCTGGCCAAACCTGGGCCAATTAGAGATGTTAGTTATGCCTCTGTGAAAACATATTTAAGAAGAAATCAAAACAATGTGAGCACGCACTTCTTTTTAGCCAGGGAAGGAGGAGGAGGAGGTAAAAATATGTGAGGGAGAACAACATGGAGGCACCAAGGTCAGTGGAGAAAGTGGGGGAGGAGGTGCTCTAGGCACCGGAGCTGAAAACCCTCTGCCAGCCGTGGTGAAGACCATGGGGGAGCAGGTGGTCCCCCTGCAGCCCATGGAGTCCAGGGGATGCAGAGAACCCCCACAGCCTGTGGGGAGGTGCCCACGCCAGAGGAGCAGATGATGCCTGCAGGAAGCTGTGATCCAGTGGGAGTCCCAGAGACTGAGAGTTGCAAAGGCCTTGCAGGAGAGAGAAAGGCCTTGCTCCCGGGATGGAAACAGCCTGGCCTCGGCTTGGAATTCTGCAGCCTGGAGAGAATCTCGGACAGCAGCAATCGGGCGGGGCTGCTCGTGAGATTGGACCCACGCCAAAGAAGTTCGCACAGGACTGTCTCTCGTGGGAGGGACCCCCATGGCTAAGTAGAGGATTCTTCCCCCTGATGGACTGACCCTGACCAAAGGAAACCCCCACACCCTGCCCCCACCCCGGAGCTGTTGGTTAGAAGGAAGGAGGGAGGGGGTGAGCTGAGAAATGGCCTTAATAGGGAGAGGGGTGAGTAGAGAAACAGTGATTGTAGCAGACGAATTGTGGCCTTGGACTGATTAAGAAACCCCACATGCCTTGCCCTAGCCCAGATCTGTTGGTTGAATAGAGAGAGAGGGCAAATAGAGAAACAGTGTCTGCAGTAGAAGAATTGCGATGGACTGACCTAAGAGAAAAACCCCACAGCCTGCCCCTGCCTGGGAGTTGTTGGATAATTGGAAAGGAGGGGGGGGGTGAGCTGAGAAGCGGTGCCTTAAGAGGGAAAAAGGGGGGTGAGTGAAGAAATGGTGTCTTAAGAGCTTATTTTTATCTCCAGTTTATCCTCTGACTCTGTTAGATTAATAAATCACTTTTCTTTGCAACTTTAAGTTTCCCACCTGCGTTTGCCCTGAATTTTGTGCGTCCCTTATCAGTGATCTTATCTCAACTCATAAGTCCAGTGTTTTGTGTTAGTTTTTCCTCTCCTCTGCATAGCTGCAGCAGGAGAGAGCATAGAAAGCAAACGTCGTAGGTGCCTGGCATTTAGCCAGGGTCAAACCCACGACAGACATTAATAAGGTCACAGTTGTATTGAGTTTTGTGTCCTATTTTTAATAACTTTTCTGCTTTGTACTATGAAAGACTTGAAAGCATACTGACTACTGCTGCTGTACTGCTTCTATAATGTTTTATAGTTTTCATTCAAGTTTTTCACATTTGTGTGTGTTTTGCATATTTGAGAGGAGTGGTTTTCTTTCACCCTTCTGGTTTTTTTTTTCCTTGTTGTGTTTTTCTGAGATGACATGGTCAGGAAAAATACCAATCAGCAGCCAAACTTAAATGGATGACTTTATAGGTTACTGAGCATTGCCATTCCCATTTTTCCAAATGCTCATTCATGTTTTAAGCACAACTCTCTGGTAATGGCTGATTTTTCTGGTACCAGTCTGCTGCAATTCTGCACTGTCTTGGTTTCCCTGGTAGCAGTTGCCAAATTAAAGTTTGTGCAAGGACCATGTAAACACAGCTTTAAAATCTGGGCAGATTTTCTTCTGGCTGTGTAGTCTTTAGGATGTTTCCAAAATATCTGGTTCTGATAATGAAACCTTTTCACATTAGGTTTTACTTAACAGCTTACAGCCTGCAAGATGAAGAAGAGGATCAGAAACTTATGGGAACTGAAGGGCCGTTTGCAATGAGGATGTGTCTGATGTGTCAAGAACTATTTCCAGGACTTCCTATTTTCTGTTTTTCCTGGCTCCATATCTTACATGTTTAATTGTTATCCAATATTCAAGAGCAAATCTTTGTGGAAATTTTAAAGATAATTCTAATGAAAAAGAAGGAAAAAATTGTGTTGGACCTTCTGGATAGAGCATCATAGAAGGTTATTTATGTAACTTGATTTATCACAAAAATACCACACTGGTGAGGAAAGGAGAGTTGGTCACTTGATTGTCATACATGGAAGTACATTAATGACTTACTGATAGTTAGAAACTTTTGCTTGTTTGCTTGCTTTCCATGTGTTCAGATGCAAAAAGTAGGTTTTCCTTGGTAATTTACTGGTTTGAATATCTTATTTCTTACAGTATGAACCATTTCAAGTGAGAGTGAGCAGCTGTTCAGTAAAGCAACTTTCAAATAAAAATTTGAACTGCAAGTACATCTAGTGGGTACTTGACTTGTAAATTAAATTTATAATGCTCTTTGCTCTCTGAGGCATTTTAAATGTAGTTACCCATTTGAACTCAGTTATGTTGTCTTCTTCCATCTTGTTTTAAAATGAGCATGAAGCTTTTTGCCTTATTGTTCGAAATGAAGCATTAAAATAGATTATGCTTTGTAGGCAGAAAGTAAAGTTGGCTATGAGGTTGAATGTGAATAGCATTATAATCTTTTTCAAAGATGAAATGATGAACAATATAAACTGTTTAAACTAGACAAGGCAATGTCAGTTTTAACTTCTTCTATCTCTAGTTGTTTCTATTCCCTTCAGAATGAAGGAATCTTTCATTTGAACTAAATAAATCAATTGAATACAAAACAAACTCAGTTTTATTGTGCTGAGAACCAGATCTCTGATCTTATTTTGTAATAGTAAGATATTACTGGCACTTACTACAATTAGAAATACATATATATACTTGAGTAGAAGTAGGATTTGCAAATGCGTTCTAGTTTTTCCATAAAATTAGAACCAGTTTTGTGGGAGAATCTCTCTTTACAGGAGCTCCAACCTGTTCCAGTTATCTGTGCTATCAAAGTTAGGAACACAAAACTGCAGTCCAATCTTTGAAAAGCTCAAATGATAGGAAAAGTGAAATTCAAAAACACCCCCTGCTAAGGTCTTCATGGTGAATTAAAGTCTGGAGGTGGGACAAGTACTGAAGTGATTGTATATCTTGTTTTTAATGGTTATGATTACACTTATGATACAGCATTAAGCATTCCCATATTGTAATGTGAGTGTATTATTCTGAAATGCTGCTTCCCGGATGTCAGTGGTATGATTGTTACCTGTATTTTTTGGATCATATAGGGACTCCGTGAGAGCATTCATCATTTTTGGAGGCCTTTTTCTCTGACCACTACTCTAAGGAAGAATATTGCCTTCTGCAACTGATAATCTTTTAGATACTGCTTTTAAGCATGCTAGTTGTGTGCATATATTACTGCCATTGAAATTATGTGCGCTACAAGTAGTAGCCCAAAAAATTATTTTACAAGTAATTGACATCCAGGAGAATTTTGTACATTGTCATGATGTCTCTTAGTTTCTTCCATTTGTATTTAAAATTGTCAATTTGTGTTTTTAATAGCTGGATGAAACAAAACTTGTATAACACTTCCAGTGATTTGAAACTGTCAAATAGCTTATATTACAGAATAGCAGCTGTTACTCACCAGAGGGAATTTCCATGCCAATTCCATGAAAATAGCAGAAGGACAATAAGGTTATTTGATCTGTTTTCCATATAAAGGAGTATCCCTTCTATGGCCATTTCCATTACATGCAATTTCTCATTTCCCATACTAAATACAGAAGTGTTGCTGCCATGTGCCTTTAAAACTACTTGGAGGCAAAATTAACTGTAAAGAAAGGAGGCTAAACTTCCTTTAGGTGAAAACAGGTTTATTTTAGGGAAAAGAAACATCTTGCCAGAATTTCAGTCAGTGACTGATAATGTTTGCACTAACCTCTTCCTCCTGGGAAGGAGTTGTTTACTGTTCTGCAGAGAGCAACAAGGTAGTAAAGTTGTGATACTGCTAGGTAACCTTGTGCTTTGAGATTTGATCAGGTGCGTTTTACTTTGGACAGTCAGAGTAGCAAGGGGTAGAATAGTTATTTTGGCTTAAGCAAACTAGTTTCAGAATTTACTGCTAGGAAACTGACCTTATACAACACATCAAAAATGGGTCACTACTTTTAAGTGTGTTTTCTTTTTTCCCATCAAGTGTGATAAGCTTTATGCCCTAATTTGAATAAGGTGTGCTAAACTATAAAATATATTGTCATGTAAAAGCATACAACTATATTCTGAAGTAGAATTTTGAGTATGTGTGTACTTTAGTTTAATGTCAATGTTTGTATCTGTGTACAGAAAACATAGAAACAATGTGGGACCAAGCAAACCTATTTCTCAGCCCCGAAGAAATATTGTAGGCTGCAGGATACAGCATGGATGGAAAGAAGGGAGTGGACCTGTAACACAATGGAAGGGCACAGTTCTTGATCAAGTTCCTGTAAATCCCTCACTCTATCTCATAAAGTATGATGGATTTGATTGTGTGTATGGACTAGAACTTCACAAAGATGAAAGAGTTTCAGCACTTGAAGTTCTTCCAGACAGAGTTGGTAAGTGTTTGGGGTTTTTCTCCTAAATTCATATACATTTGGGTTGATATGTATCACTAAATGTTTTCCACTAATCCCTCCAGACTTCCCCCAAGATAACATGTGACCACTTAAATATTACAGGTTAATTTTGGTTTTTTCTCATGGCTGGTAATCTAAATGCTTTAATTTTTTTTTTCTATTCCACAAATTTTGATGATGCTAAATGAGTGTGGTTGCTGTCTTCTGTCTTTAAGTAAACTGCAGTACCTTCTGTAGTTTTTAGATTAACACTGATATTTCTTTTAAAATTTCAGCTCTAAGCCATCCTGACTATGTTGTCTGTTTTATCTGTCTAACAGTAATAAGGTCACATTTTTTCTTGTATTCCCCCCATGTACTTTTAATTGTGGTAGGAAGACATTTTCTAAGTGAATTAACCTGATTAGTAATAATGCTTTTTCTTTTTCAGAATTAGCACTGGATTGTTAAACTGCAGGTTTTTCAATCCACCAAGTTTGATATCTACTTAAGTTAACACTAGTTTATAAATAGAAAAAGCTGTTGCTTCTTCTAACTGCAAAGGAATTGGTAGCTGTCTGTAGGGTGGCATTAGGAGGAACCAAACCCCAAGGTTAAATTAATAACGTAATGGAAAGAATTGTTCTGTGATAGGCCTTTTGTTTCTCCTGTCTGCCTCTCCCAGTCTAGTGTCTAGTTAAAGTTCAGAGTTTCTGCTGCTGTGGCCTCAATTGATCATTCTTTAGCTTGCATTTTGATTGTTGAATCACAGGGAGTACAATAATTCATTGTTATTTTAACATTCTGAAGTTCTCTAGTTCTGCAGCAGTAAAGTCTCTGAAATGGACAGTATCTCTTTCATGTATGAATTTACTAACTGCCAGTCAGATTCATGTCTGAATCAGCATGAAGATTATTTTTTGCAAAGATACATATCTGTGCTTTTGAATGAATTCATGAAATGCTGTCATTTCAGCTTCGTCTCGAATTAGTGATGCCCACCTGGCAGACACAATGATTGGTAAAGCTGTGGAACATATGTTTGAGACAGAGGATGGTTCAAAAGATGAATGGAGGGGGATGGTTTTGGCTCGAGCTCCTATTATGAACACATGGTTTTATATAACCTACGAGAAAGATCCCGTCTTGTACATGTACCAGCTCTTAGATGATTATAAAGAAGGTGACCTTCGCATTATGCCTGATTCAAGTAAGTAGGCCAGTTACTCTTTTCTTCTGGCATCTTTTTGTATTAAACATTTAGCTGCGGTTTATTTATGGACAAGAGAGCTAACAAACAAGCATCTTGTTTGTTACTCTCTTTAATTTTCTTTTAAAGTATCACGGCTAACAAAGGTAGTACAACAAAGAACATTGTTTTAACTGCTGAAATATTTTTCTTAGCAGTGACATATGCAGGGAAATACTTCTTCATAATTATTGTTAATTCTGCTGAAAATGTGTGTGTACTACTGTGGAAGATTTTATCTTTGGTTTTTTTTAGTAGAAACTGACAAACCAGAAGTCTCCCACTGTTTTCTTAGAGAAATACCACAGCTTGTAGAGTTGGCTTCTGATTTGTCTCTGAAGCAGTTCTTTTGGGAATTAATAATATTTTGGGTCCAACTAATATAGTTAGAACAATATCACTAAGCTGTATGTCTTCAGTGTGAAAAAAACTTTTTGAGTAGTTGTTTGTAGGAAAAAAGCACTCATTTTTTGAAAATTGATTTTTCTCTCACATGTTGTAGCGCACTAGCAAGAAAAAGATTTCAGCATATTAGGGTTATTTTTCCTCCCTTTTTGAATGGGAAGTCATCTTCTTCTTCAGGACTTCTATTAATTTAGAAAGATTTTCACAGTATCAGTATTATTCTAGAGATTTAGATAGTCAGTACAAAAAGGGGGAGGGGAGGGAAGCTTTTAAAGAATACTTCAGTTTTACTTCTGTGTAACAAAACACCCTTTCTGACAAAGGCCATCTGGGATTTAAAGAAAATTAATTGTGATTAATACATATGCAGATTGCTATGTAGTCAACCACTACAGTTACCCAATTAATAGTTTGTTGGGTTTGAGATAAGTCTTCTTTCAGATCCACCGCTGCTAATGATCTACTGGCAGGATAAAAGTGGCACTTATTTGCATAACCTCTGTAGTAATCATCTGTGATTAGATCACCCTCTCCTCCACGTCTAGCAAAAAGCAACATCTCCAATGCTTTTAAAGAGTCAACAACAGATGTTAATGGGAAAAAAGTGACTTTTCTCTTCCTAAGGAAATAAAGCACACTCTTTCAGATCTGAATGTTCAAATAACTTGTTCTTTGTTTTAACTACTAAAAAGGGCTTCAAATGTATTTTAAGTCTGCTTTGCTTTCTTCCACCTTTGTGGGTGAGGATAGGGAAAGCTTATATGCTTTCTTTCCATTCAAGTACTAATTGCTTTTAGTGCACTTTATCCTCTGTGCTGACCACAAGACTATTGACTGCTTACTGATTTTCTAAACATTTCTAAGTATTTGCTTCCTTCCCTGAATGTGAGTGCTTTCAAGATCCTTTCAATCATGTCCTTGACTCAGTGATTAGTTGTTAGTAGTTTGGAGAAGTATTTTTCAAATCAGATTTTAGAATATCTGCAAGTACTTCTGTAAATTTGATGGGATTTTCCATAATGTTATAAATAAAATTTCTATGGTATGGTCTCTTCTCAAATACAAGTTTTGCACATGTGAGGAGACAGATAATAACAGATACCAAATAACAGATTATTTGTTTTAAGCTTTTCTTTTCGGGGGTTTTTTTCTGTAAAGGGAAAATATATTGCTGGATCTGATACTATAACTTTATCTACACTTCTAAGTGAAAATATAGGAGTTAAACTTGCATCTTTCCAAGAAAGACTCCTCATATAAAACTGATACTAAGAGAATAATAACTATGTGTGACAATACATTTATAGAGGAACTGAAACACAAATTGAAAAAGAAACCTATGTTTGTGGAAGAATTTTTGATCGCAAATCCAAGCCAATCTTTTAATTCCCTGTTGTTTTTTTTCTCCTTTGAGAGTTCTTTCACAGCTCTCAAAACTGAAAACAGAATGGGTGGAATCTGTAAAGGACTCAGTGCAAACTTAAAACAAAGTTATTAACTGAAAAGCTTATGATTTCCAGAATAAAAGCCACATCAGATGTTACAATTGTTTTAGAAAGTTTTTCAGGGGAATACAAACGACAGTTTTATCTAAACCAGAGGAGCTGAGAAAAATGTGGTTAGCTTCCAGTTGTCTAGCAGTACTTATTACCCTTTATCATGTTTGTTCTGTGATTGGCTTGTAGCCAATGACTTGGCATGTTGCAAAATCACACCTTTCACTATTCAGATTTAGCATAGGGATGGTCTAAAATGTAAGGATATTATTTCTGATTAGGTTTTGCCAGAAAGGAACTAATACAATCAGGCTTTACCAACAGTATTACTCAAATATGGAGTCAAAAGCCCCTTTTAATAAGGAGTTTACACCTACTGCCGTTTCAGAAGAGATGCTTTTGTTGCATGCATGCACTGAAACCTTGAATAATGTGTGTGGGAAGAGGGAAGTTAAGTTGGGCTACCTTTCTCCTGAGGAGATCCAATGCCTTTTCCTGCTTATGGCTTAAATTCAGTTATATACAGCCCTTTCTTACAACTTGTGCATAAACCTTCCTCTGAAAGAGTTACGTCTCTTACCAATCAAAGTGCTATTTTTGTCTTAATAAAACTGAAGACAGTATTGCCTGAATTTTTTTTTCTGCGACTACTTTCTAGAAGTATGGCAATTGTTAGGTGCTTGTCTCAACAAAACTAATTAATCTATTTACAACTTCTGATTGTTTTGTATGAGTTTTAAAGAAGGCCTTGCAGTTGTCTTCCATATTGCAAAATTTTATTAATGCCTACTAAAGTACACTGGGTTTATGTTACAGATGATTCACCTCCTGCAGAACGGGAGCCAGGTGAAGTTGTGGACAGCCTGGTAGGCAAACAAGTGGAATATGCCAAAGAAGATGGCTCGAAAAGGACTGGCATGGTCATTCATCAAGTTGAAGCCAAACCATCTGTCTATTTCATCAAGTTTGATGATGATTTCCATATTTATGTCTACGATTTGGTGAAGACATCCTAGACATCATCATGAACTTTTGCCAAATTTGTGGAACTATTATATGTAAAATTTGTAGACACAAAGACTTGACTGCTTTCCAGTTTAACGAAAGCTTAAATGTCCCTGCGAACCCACAATCTCTGCCAGCAAAACTGTTTTGTTCTGAGTAATACAAACATGACACATTTTGTGTAAGAGAACTCCTTTTCTTGAAGGAAGTCAATATGTTTGGGCAGGAGGGAGTTAAAAGCAAAGAACAGCTGCAAATTCAAGCTGTGTAAAGTCGATCTAGTATTGTAATCATTAATCTAAATTTTTTCATAGAGTTTGACTTTTTCTTCAATCTTGCACTCACTTGTTCGACTGCCACATTCAAGTGTAGTTTGATATTTTGATATGCCTTCTTTTGTAACATTAAATTTAATTTCTTCGATACTGGCAGTCCTTGTTTTCAGGGTTGGGACAGAAGTGACTTTTCTGAAAGGTTTAAACAGTTTGTGCAGCATTAAGGAGTGCCTAACCCAAGTAACATCAATCTGCTGTGTTTCTACACTTTATTTCAAATTTAGCTTTTTAAGAACTTGCAGTACATGGAAATGCTTGTGCATTTTTTACTAGTCACAAAGTAAAATAGGGCAGTAGGATATCAAGTGTTTGGATTGCACACCTTTCAGTGAAAAGGCTTTAAACTATAAAACTACATTTAATCTGTATAACCACTTAATTAGAATATGCAGGTTAATGGCCCATATGTACAAGTTGTAGGAACCAGTAAAATACATGCAACAAGGCTGCCTTCAATCGTAAATGTTGTACTTCTTTCTTTGTTTGTTATACACACTTCTTAGCAAAACCCAAGTGCTTGGTGCCACAACTTTAACAGTATATATGCTACTTCAGAAGACTTTAGACTACGCATTGGCATCAGTAGTCTCTCATTTAATATCAAAACCTAGCAACCTGAATGTTTGTGTGTGGACTTAGAAACCTAACAGTAGTTAATATTTTACATGGTAAATACAATCTCATGCCAGGGGAGTGGGAGGGGGTATCCTTTCACACTGAATATGTAACTTTAGAGAAGGAGAAGCATTTGTTGCCTTCTACTCAGTCTGTTGCATTTCTTTGTGTTGGTTTGCTTTTAATCATTTTGGTTCAAGAAGGCATCTTCCCAATTTATTTTTTTTCTGGCTTTTCCACATAAGGAGTGTCTGGACAAATCTACAGTTTAAACCTGTTGTTGCCTTTTGTGGTGTACATTGTACTTGCTTTGAGGTATGCTGTTGACATGAATTTCATTCTATGAACACTAGAGTTCTGCATGCCAGTGGTGTACTATCTAATGGAAGCTATAGGCAGTCTCAGTGGTTCAGTCATCTGCATTAGATTGTGGATGTAAATAGCAGCCCACAGCTGCAAAATCTTTTCATGGTTATAATCTTGCAAGATAATTGTAAATGAAAATTAGGGTTTCTGAAGTGTGGCAGCTTTTAAAAAATAACAGAATTGGAACAACAATCCAGCACAGCAACAAGGTTGTCATGTTATATTAAGGCAGAGCTCTGCAAGTTTCAAAAAACTGCTTCACAGAAATACAGAATGTGAAGACAGTTAACACTGTTGATGGAAGGAACAAATACCCTGATATCCAACTGTGTGCCATTAGTGGAAGAATGCAGGAGAGGTGCTGTTAATCAGAGGACAGAGGTGCAGATGACCTCTGTTGTGGGTATTCTTGATATTGAAGACTCAGTGGTTTAAGCCCCCATTTTTTTGCCTGATTTCATATTTTAGCCTTAAGGCTTGTGCCTCATTATGCTGTTGAATGGTAATAAATACTCTCCGTATAAATATGATACCTTAATTCTTTGTTCATTGCTACTATATTGCATTATGTCCAGTATTTCATCATGGGCAACCAAAGGCAGGCTATTGTCTTTCAGTGAATTAGCTTCTCGATGCAGTCCTTATGCAGTAAGTACCTGAGTCGTAAATGTTTCTTGTGTTTGAACAAAGTGAGCAGATTTGCAATACAGTGTTTTCATCCTGCAGATCTGTTGTGTTTTCTATTGACTCTTAAGAGTCCTGCATGTAAATCTCAAAGCTGAGCCTGGCTCCATGAGCCCAAGTCGATATTTGTGGCACAGGAATGAGTGAGTGTATTAATTATACACGAGATACATGGATTACCTAGTACACTGAACTTGGGGCTATATAGCTGAGGAATAAGAGGTTTGTTTTGAAATATCTGAGGTTTAGGTCTACTGGAACACTTTTAGCGTTAGGCTTGCATTTGTGGGTTTTCTGCAAGCCTACTGAATACACCATGTATTCTGACAATTAGAGTATAATCTACAAACTGTAAATTTCACATTGTTGTTTTTTGATGTCCCCGTTGTCTGTTGTGTGGGTATTTTCTTTCCACTTTTTTTTTCTTTTTTTTCTTTTTTTTCTCTTTTTTTTTTTTTTTTTTAAATAGCTTAAACCACCTTTTTGAGGCTTGAGACTAATTCCACTCCCTGCCCATCTGCTTTGGGCTTTGTTTTAGGCTCATGTTTCAGATCTGCATGCAGTGCTTGCGTTACCCTGGTAACTAAATGTTGGTTCCTTGTTATAGGGGTTCAACATTACTTTCCAAAATCACACAGGGCTTGTGATGGCACAAGCCATGGATCTTTGTATAAAAGTTATTCACCTTCCACATTTACCTGCTGTAGTATTGTTGTATATTGTGTGTGTGCGTGTGTGTGATGTCAGGCTGCCATGTAAAACTTAAAAGGGAAAAAAAAAACTTAAATGCAGACCATCCTTTTTTGCATGCTTAGAGGGTTAGAACATTCAATGTAACAAACTAAAGTTGCATGTTAAAATGTTTAGGTTTTTGTTTTGTTCTGTTTTTATTTTGTGTTCAGTTTTTTGTGAATTTGCTTATTGTGCTGTTTTAATGGTTGTTAGTAGGATTAAATGCACCGGTGAGACGAGCATAGTGCCAACGGAAGGTAATTTTCCAGTTGTATGTGTCCTACAGCATTTGAAGGGACCATGTATTCTGTTAAAGAAAAAATACAATTTCAGTTGAATAGCAGAACACTACATTCTTCTTCTTTCTTGTGAGTGCCAAATCCTAAACTATGTTGGAGTAGAGATGGGGAAAACCCTTTTAATTGCAATAGGTAGAAGACTTCTTTAAATGAATTGTTTAAACATAGGGGCTTTATCTTCAGAGAGAATTTACTAGTTGCGTCAGGGAAAAGACTTATGGTAAAAACAGTTTCTGGTTCCTTGAAAATGCTGTGCTTTTTGTATTTTACATCATTAGTGCAATTTGGGTGGTTCTTGGTATGTGTATAGTTCAGAGGTCTTCGTGTTCACATTTTTAAATTAGGTAGTGAATTCATCTTTAGAGCTTGGTTTCTTTATTTTTATTTTATTTTGAACAATGTAAACAGTTCCCTGTTCTCTGCATTTAGAAGTATAAACACTTTAAATCTGTTACTTAATTCTGTAAGTAATTTTTATAATTATGATGTAACTCTATCCTTAAAACATTTAAAATAAACCCTTTATGTGCAACTTATGCCTGTAAACTTTGTTCTCACAAGCAAAATGTAGTGATGTGATTTCAGATTATGAAGAAGCAGTTTCTTTGTTTTCCTAATGAAAGGATTTATTATTTTAGTGTTGAATCATGTATGCTGGTATAATACTTGCCCTGTGAAATACGTTTGCTTGCAAAGCCGAATCTTGATTCTTTTTTTCTGAGTAAGTGTAAGTGCTGGTAAGATGGAACTTGGCTAAGGTAAAACATACTGTTAAATTGTATTTAACCAAATACAGAAAACTCCCCTCCAGGGGCTGTGCAGGTCTGTGAAGCAATCTCTATTTCCAGAGCACACAAAATATTTTGCCAGTGGGGAACTGCAGAAGCATTTGGCAGTGTTTTGGTGATACATTCATTTGCTTTGAATTAAAACAATTTAAAATGTTATGAAGTGTATTTTTCTGGTGATAAAAAATGAAGTTGATGCAAATTGGAGGTGATGAGCACTGAAGATAATCACCATGTTATAGGTTTTCTAAAGTCCTATAAGTTGTTGTAGAGAATTTATGTGGTTAAATTTCTAAGGCAGACTTCCCATGTTGAACAAATTTTCTTTATTTCTACCTCTTTTCTGATAATAAAGGGTGCATGGCACTTAATGGACATGGTATAGTGGTGGACTTTCTAGTGTTAGGTTAACAGTTGGACTCGACGATCCAAAGGATCTCATCCCACCTAAATGATTCTGTGATTCTTAAATATGTTTTTGGCACCAAGCTCATTTAATTGTATACTGAAGAACTTGGAGTATGCCAGCATGCATACCCAAACATCTCCCCTTAGTTCAGCATCCAGTTTATTGTATCCTGTTGCCTCTGGCACTGCTTTCAGTGAAGATTTGTATTGTGTACTTCTGTGATTAGAGAGTCTAAGACTTTGCTGTAGGGGTATAGTGCAAAAAGCAGGTGTTTATGGTGTGAGCTGCCTATGTTAAATTGTAGTTAAGAATAGATACACTAACATGTTGTGATTAATGCCTGAACCTGTTTTGTGTTAATGCTGATAAACCAACCTCAGTTTGGTGGCATCTTCCTTTGTGTAGAGAAAGAGGAGCCTTACAAAAACAAAGATATTTTTCTGTCTATCACAGCTGTAATGAACCTGCCCCTGAAAGCTGGTTTCTTATGAGCTCACTTGAAAGCAGCTCAGATATCAGTGCTTTGTAGGCAGTAATGTCCCACAGATTTATGAGGGGGGTAGGGGTCCTCCTCAGAGCTATTGCTTTAATACTACTGTACTGTATTTTTGCATCCTTCCTTGTCCATATG
>VZRL01001704.1:69169-161141 GCA_013397895.1 Origma solitaria | reverse complement strand
TGATTCTGTGATTCTGTGATTGGGAAGCTGGAGAAATCAGTGGACATTTCCAAAGCCTTGTAAAGGTAACCTCATTGCAGCAAAATCAGATGATCTAATCTGCACTTTCAGTTCCACTCTGGAACTCTCATGTTTCCACAAAATGTGCAGAGTAAATACAAGAGGAATGCATATGCTCATAGTTCAGTATGCACTGCCCTATAAATGTACCTTTCTTGTTTAAATTAAACAGCTCAGTGGTTCAGAAAGCATTTCAGCAGACTTAGTGTTGTACATTAGCCACTGAGGTTTCACACCTAACAAGGAAGGACATGAACTGTCTCATTTTTTTCAAGGATGGGACTATTTCCAGTCCTGTTGGCACAGGGGACAAGTACCTATTTCTTTTTAGAGTTTTATAAAGGGCAAGAAAATGGAAATTGTCTCTTTGACTAGGATGGCAACACACTTTGCCATTATTTAAAATAGATGAATACATTACAATGAACTATAATGAACAGATTTAGTATTGTCTTCTAATTTCTTTCTGATGGACAGGCTAAAAGCCAAGCAACAGAAACAGCAAACCAACCTTCTTCTCCTTCTTTTCCCAATGACCCCTGGAGGGTTTTACCTCAATAATGTCTGCACATATACACAGGCATGCTTGCACACCCATTCCCACACATGCATCAAATTCACAGCCAAGTTCTATTTCCTGAGACAAGCACTCATAAATCAAAATTAGATCCATCTGTTTAAGGACAGATTGGCTCACAAGATTGAAAATACTGAAGTACACAATTTACACTGAATGGAACTAGCAGGGCTCATTGACAGAGCTTTAAACTAGATGTGATAGGAGAAGGGGACAATATCAGGCTTGCCATTGCCAAGCTGTGGGATGACAGGTCAAGGTAAGAGGGACAGGGTGCTAGGTAGGGCCCACTGCCAGTGGCTCTGGACTGTGCTAGCCGTACCGGACCACACTTGCAGTCTTAGGAAAATGAGCCAGCAGGGAAAAAACAGGAAAATGTGTCAAAGGAATTAAGGGGTGTTCCTCTAGGAAGGCCACATGTCCATCAGCCCACCTGAAGTGCACCAATATACACAGCACAGGCAACAAACAGGAGGAGTTGGAAGCCACTAGAAAGTTATGGTGGCTGCTAGAAAGTTATGACCTTGTTTCCCTTACTGAAACTTGGTGAAACAATATCTTCAAACACACATTATACATATCTTACATTACTCATAAACACCATGCGTAATGGTAATACCATAGAATTACACAATTAAACATCTCTTGCAAAACTTTTGAAGAGTTGAATTGACAATGAAAAAATTTTAAACCATCTCCAGTTTTTAGTACCTTTTTAAAATGAACTCAGGAGATCATCCTGTTTTTAAAGCAGTAGTAGCCCACAAACCTGATGAATCTGGTGGCTAAGATCAAGAGAAAATGCTTGTTTCAGAAAAGAATATGGGTATTAAATAAATAGAAAAAGTATACGAATGTGCAAACAAAAGATCTTGCCAAATTGCTCAAAGAGAATAAAAGGGTTTAAAAACTTTTCTCCTGAGTGCCATTATATGTTTTTCTATTGTAACTTCTGTAATCACGGCTTTATTTGCTTGTATCCCAGCCCTTCCTTCCTCCATCCTCCTCCCCTAAACTGAGGTACCACAGAAAAGTTTCTACAAAAAGCCAGATAGTCTCAATTCCTTCCAAAAGAGTGATTAAAAAGGGTAAATTACTATACTTATGCATGCTTGCTGTTCTGAGAACACAAGTTTTGCCAATACATATAAATGAATGGAAAGACTGATTGAGTAATAGTAATAAGGGAAATACTAGTCTTCCTTTGCTGTATACTCTTAAAACCAGATGACTTTTCCACTATTTCATAGCTGTACCTGAACTTCTCCTTGTCACTCATGTCTTTAATGTTTGTCCAGAATTTTTTGTATTTCCACCGAAAAAGAGAGAAGCAGAAGTGACATGTATGTTGCTGGCAAACACTTCTGTCGCTTTCACCTCAAGCATAAGAACCAGACAGGCCAGATGGCAAGACTTTTAAAGGTGCTGAGCTTCGTAGGAGTTTCCACTGATTTCATAGGGACCTCCATATATCTCGTACACTTCACACATTTAGGTCAAGAGCTACAATAAAAGCTTGATTATGAAGATTTGCATAGTCACAGTGTAGTCAATGAGACTGTGCAGCAATTATACAAATCCCACTCCTCTGGATGGCTAACAGTGATTGTAAGACAATCAGTCTACATTGATTTTTATATTGTAAGACAATAAACTTGGTATTTATGTAACAGCCAGAGAGCAGGGAAGTACATAACAGGGGAAAATATGTGCCATTATATATCATTATGCTAACTGTACAGCAATCTGGAGAATACAATTTCATTTCAGTATGACATCCACTGAGCGCTTAGTTTCATCATAGACTATAAAGTATATTTTTCCATCCCAAATTATATGAATTTTGGCAGAAAAAGAGGCATTAGCTTCCACCTCAAGCTGTCAGAGTTTGTTTTTTAAAAAATCAAATCATTTCCTTCTATGATAAGTCACAAGGGACAAATCTGGAAATATACTAGGCCAAGTCTGAGTTAACTTACACCTTTTTCAACCCCATTAACTTCAGTGGTATTGGCCAGGGTTGTGAGTAAAGCTGGAATTTGGCCCATGGAAACAACTCTGTTTCCAACATGTTTTTCTTTTTTTCTTTTTTTCTTTTGCTAGGCATGTTACAGCATTTTTAGAACGTATTTCTTTATCTGAGAAATACTTGAAAGGGCATAATCTGAAATGACCCAATTCATTTCATGCAAATCCTGGCACTCAAAGTAATATGCATATCTCTAAACATGAGACAACATTCTCTTTCACAAATGGCTTTAGTAAATTACACTACATTAAAAAATTGCTGTCACAAGCAGAAATTTTCTCAGACTCAGAATCACTGCTTCTCAGATATGACTTGTTGAGACACTCTCAAATACAAACAGAAGGTTTTTTCACTGTAGGAAGCACATACAATGAATCCAGCATCTGTGGAAAGCATATGCAAAAATTTTCACAATCATCCTGAGACTAAGATGCATGAGCCAACGTGTCTGTGGGTCCATGCGGTTCATCTTTCATGTTTCCATAGAGTTCTCCAGGAACCTTACATGTCACCATGTCTTTTGTCTTGTCCTTTTTTTTTTTTTTTGGTACCCCAGAGCTGGGGATGCAACAGCAACAACATGATACAGAAGGTGATGATTGCAGTGTAACAAAACTTTATATTCAGAACTGGGTTTGATCACTACTTTTGTCATTATTATATAAAATACTAAAAAAAATTTTTGTCAGATTTTATGATTATATCTGAGATTTCAAGTGTTTCAAGAATCTCTTTCTGTTTTTACTACTGTGTGATTTTCTCTACTTAGTAAGCCTACATCAACCTAGGCTGAAATTCCAGAATTCACCTGTTCTTTCAATTTTTCCTCTTCAAAATTTAACTGAGCTACAGACATAAATTGCTAAAATAATCCTTCACAAACTGCAGAGATCAAGAAGGTTTTACCAGATTTGTGCAACCATTTGCTTTTCAATTTATTAGCAATATAAGAGACTCGTAAACTTACTACTGCCTGTTCTTAACATTTGCAGAAAGAGACTTTTTCTAATCCATTGTGGCAGTGAATGTTTATGTTTCTTCTCCTGTGTCTTGGAACTAGGCCCACTATAAATATAGTAAACAGAGTCCCTTTCCCTGAGGGTTTCTGTGAGTTTACAATCCTACTGTGTTCTTTACTCAGCACACTTCCTTGGTTTAAATAATCTTTCTACTGCCGCCAGTGTTTTGAAGGTTGTGGTGAGAATTTCATTAATCATATATCCTCTAACAAATACCTACACAAATGACTTTATAATATCATTGAAATTAGCTGACAGCAAGTAGCATAAATAGATCAAATGGGAGATTAACTGAAAATAGATTTGAGACCTAGGTTTTAGAACTGTTGAAGTCATCTTATTTGCTCAGGAGAGAGATTCTTAAACATTCAGTTCTTCTATGTAGTATAAGCATGCATATCTAATATTTCTGTTCTTCACAGGTCAAAGACTTTTTATCATGATTGTATACATTTTGAGGAACAGGTATTAAATTCTGCTCCTGGAAATCACCCAGGTATTAAAACCCAAACACAATGAGTACACAAATTCTCTGACAATGCTTAGAAATATAGCAAGGAGTGGTCTTCCTTAAATTCGGTTACTGAGTGTATAGATATACATTATAGAGGAGATGTCTTCTCACATTTTACTTCTTTATTCTTTATCAAAGTCTCTGAATATTTTTCAAATATTATAGAAATTCTAGTAAAGTCTGGACTGTCTCCAGTTGTGCTGGGTTTAACCTACCTAAAAAAGAGTTAGCTGTAGAATTAGAAAATACTACAGGTGTTTTGGTTTTTGTTTTGCTTTTCCCTTTTAGATATCTTACATTGTGAAAGACCAAAGGAGAGGGAGTCAGATGCTGGACTTTGTGACATAATTTTACCTGAGAAGAATGAATATGCTAAACAGTTAGAAATTGTGCAAAAAAGGTATTTAAATATACCTTTAATTTTAACAGTTACCAAAAAAAAAAGGTAGCAAATCTTGCTGGGAAAATAAATTGTTGTTGTTATAGCCTTTAGGCTTACATAGGAGACTATGGGGAGACTTGACTAAAAAGTTACTTGAGCAAGAGGCAGAGTGCTGCGTTTTCTTCATATATGATACAAATCATCATTTTGAAGAATAACTTCATAAAGGAATAAAAATATACCATGAGGTGGATCTATGCCTGTTCTTGAAAATTTAAAATAAAAAAAAAAAAGTAACCCAAACTGAAATGCCATAGCAGTGAGGCTCTCTATTAATTTTGCTGCTGCTCAGTACTGTGGAAAGGCAATCCATTACATCTCAGATTAGACATCTTGGCTGCAGCAACATAGGATTTCCCAGTGGTCTTCAATTTGTAGTCCATCAGGAGTCATCTGTCAGCAAGTCCTTTATGGTAATGAATCAGAGCAACACCATTGTGCCAATAAAAAACGTAGTGGATTTGAGATGCAAAGACTTGTGTGGGGGAGGGAAAAGAAATTCAGATAAAAGAATTTATAGAGTGCACTCAAACCTCAATTGAAAGAAATTTTAGTATGCATTTCCTGTACATTTGGGGTACGAATGCATTTTTTATGGTCAAAGTGTGGAAAGGTCAAAGGTCCACAGAAAGTGAACCTAAATAAACCCAAAGAAAACCAGATTTCTTGAGTTTTTCTTTACCTGTCCAGACTTTCTCCCTACATGCTTCTCCATAGCCCTGAGGGTTCAGAGAACATAGTTCAGGAGGACAATTCTTTAAGCTTAACAAAAAAGTAAAAACAGCTTTACATAACCACCAAACCATGCATTAAGTGAGCAGGTAGAAACAGCAAGGCAGAGACAGCAGTGTGTATTTGTATACTACCATACAAGCTGATGCAGGTGATGATTATGTGAATAAACAAGGGAAGGGAAGGTTCGGGAAGGTTCGGGAAGGGAAGGTTCGGGAAGGTTCGGGAAGGGAAGGTTCGGGAAGGGAAGGTTCGGGAAGGTTCGGGAAGGGAAGGGAAGGGAAGGGAAGGGAAGGAAAGGAAAGGAAAGGAAAGGAAAGGAAAGGAAAGGAAAGGAAAGGAAAGGAAAGGAAAGGAAAGGAAAGGAAAGGAAAGGAAAGGAAAGGAAAGGAAGAAAAGGAAAGGAAAGAAAGAAAAGAGAAAAGAAAAGAAAAGAAAAGAAAAGAAAAGAAAAGAAAAGAGAAAAGAAAAGAAAAGAAATAGCGAAAATAAAGAAAATAAGAGAAACAGGGTTGTTTTTCTAAAAAAAGATGTGGGATTTATGCTAAAGAAACCCTTATTGGGACAAAATTTTACATTACATTTTTAAGTTCTATGACTAACTTTCAAGAACATTTTGCATACCAGCAGGGAAGAAATCCGACTAATAACGGTAAAGAAACACTGTCTGGATACCTACCCATCACTTATTTTCTTAAAGAATAATAATAAAAGGTATCTAACCCCGAGTATGTTACTGTCTTGATCAGCTGAAGGGTCAGGCTCAGAGAATTGGGTTAACATCTGACTGGCTGCTAGACACCAATGTGTTCCCCAGTGCTCAATTTTAGGATCAGTTATCTTCACTGTTTTCATCAATGCCCTGGACACAAGCACAGAGTGCTCAATAAGTAAGTTTGCCAACAATATTGAATTAAGAGGAGCCATTTATTACCTTCAGGGCAGAGAGGTCTTAGAGACACATTTTGAGAGATTACAACACCAGGCAATCACCACTTGTATGAAGTTTAACAAGGACGAATGTCAGATTCTGCATCTGGAATGGTGTAATTCTGGATGTCATATAGATAGAGGGATGAGAGGCTGGAGCACACCTCTGCAGAAAGGCATCTGGGAGTTTTTGATGATGCTAAGCTCAGTGTGAGCCAGCAATACGAACTGTTAGACAAAATGGTCAAACATATCCTAGCATGCATTAAGTAAAATACGGTTAACCATCAAGAGAAGTCATTGTCCCATTAGACTCAGTATTGATGAGGTTTCTGTGTGCAGTTTTGGGCTCCACAACAGAAGTAGGATACAGAAATATGACATTGTGTCCAAAGGATGGCAAAAAAATGGTGAAAGAACTAGAGGGTGTGACTAGCAGAGGCATAAGGGTGACCTTATCATTGTCTACAACTTCCACATGAGAGGAAGTGGAGAGAGGGGTGCTGATTTCTTCTTTGCGGTGTCTAGTGATAGGACATGAGGGAAGAAATTAAAGTTATGTCAAGGAAAAATTTAGAACAGATATTGGAAGAAAAAGGTTTTTATTGGGAGAATTGTCAAGCACTGAAACAGGCTCAACAGGGAATGGAAATGGAAAACATCCTCCTCCATTGTTGCATCTCCATCTCCTTTCTTTGCTGCAAGGGAGCAGGCTTACCCCAAAGGACAGCAGTGAATCTGGGCTCTTGCAAGTTCTGCTGATATACCCAGGCACATCACCTAAACGAGGCACTGCTGTGCAAGCAAATCTGAAGTTGGACCCCACCATCTCCATTCTTCTTCCTCATTCAGCAGCTCTCCAAAGGCAAAATAGAGTTTCTCCTGCATGCTACTGTTGGGATGAAGTTGAGATCCTGCCCTAGGACTCAGATAAGGAAATGGAAATCTTTGGGCAGCTCAGCCTCTCCTCTTTCCTATGGCTTCCTTAGTGATGCACATATTTGGGGGGAATTTAGTTCACTCTTAGTATCTGGTCCCTGAGGACAAATTGGATGTCTGTTAAAACAGGAAAGATAAAAATAACCTGATGTTCATGCTTGAGAGTTGGGTTGCACACCTATTCTCACTGACAGGTAAGTAAAATACACATATTGGGATGTGAGCCAGGCCTGCTATCAGGGTTTACCCAGGGATGTAAAAGCCATGAACTTTGATTCCTACCACAGGTTTAACATGAACTGTGCTCTCTCTTGTCCCTTTCTACAGTGTCAGATCTCCAAGAGCAGAAATAGCAGTGCCTTTTGCTTAGCACAATCCACTGGCTTTACCAGAAAAGAGAGCTTTGAAAGGCAGTTTTCTAAAGCTGAAGTTCACACAGAATCCAGATGTCTTATGTCCTGAGTGACTCACTGAAAGCTACTTTATGAAAAGTAATACTTTATTAAATGCTAGCATCAGAGTCTTAAATATCACACTAGGAAAGAATGATATAAATATTTCATACATGAACCCTATGATCACCTTGTGTCTTAGATCAGAAAGATATGAACTTCAGGGTTTGAATATAAATATTAGCAAGTTACATTTTTTTATTAAAGACTTCCATGACGGGTTAGATAACTATGTCCACTTATAATTACCTCTAGAAGGTTTTCATCTATCATAGCAGTTCTAAGTTCAAAATTAATCAGGCAGTGTTAAATTGCAGTGGATATCAACACAATATAGAAGATCAGGAAACACAAAAATGTAATGTTCGGATTTCTAAATCCTATGCCCCTCAACTATTAAGACTGTCCTCCTTCCCCAATACTGTTGTTATGCATGTGTTTGCAAGAACATGCTATTGTTGTATCAGGAGGGTGACGCCAGTACTCAGACCAGGGCCTTGTTAGCAAACACATCATTTCCCTAACCTCCATAGCAATTAACTCTGTCTTCCCTAAGATGTGCTGGAACCTCTCTTCAGGGTGTTTTTCCTTCAGTTTCTTACAGATGAGCCTGTCATGCAAAGGTGTCTTTCACTGAGGAAATTCCAGTTGAAAACAAGAGTGAAAGTGCTGTGCAGAGCACATCCAGTGGATGTAATCAGCCTGAACATGCTGCTCCCTTCTGTGTAAACATACAGTGGGCGCATGTAGGTTTCACAGAAAGGTGAGTTTGACACACCCTGGATGTGCTGGCCTGACTGAGACTATGCAGAGGAAGAGGCCTCCTATGCCACCCACACAGCATGCCCATGTGATGGTCATGGCCTCACTGTGGCCATGACACTGACCTTGAAAGGAAAAGCCATTGCACAGGCCATCTGGTCTAGTAGCCATCTGCCCAGGCTTCCTGAAGTCACAGCAGGCAGCTGGATTATTGCTTTCACTGAGGTGAAATCCAAAAATTCTGGAAAATTTCTTCCTTTTTTGATGAGAAACAATTTTTTTTGTCATCTAAAACACAGTTACTTACCACAGTCTTAGTGTATGTAGGGTATTTATACTGTTAGAATAACATCTCATCAATCTTTGAATGCAGCTTTTCATCTGTTTTTACTGTCACTGTTCTTACTCTAATGAAAATAAATGGAGTATAACATTTGCCTTTTTTTTGTCTTGTTCTTCATCTTTCCAAAAGCAAAACCCAAGTTCTTAAATTTTTCCAACTCAATATGAGCTTTCACTCCTGTAACATTTGAATGTGCCTAAACTGAGCATATGTACCATCTCACATACAGAGAATGTGCACACACATACACACACACACACATAGAGCTTTTGTACTGAGGAAGAGGCTGCTTGATGAAATGAATAACAAATCACAACAGGTCAAAGAACATTTGGCACAGAAGTACACATGCAGTAATAATGAGGATATTTTCAAGAAATAATGTGCTGAAGCTCACCCATGATAGGTCCTTTTTTGAGTTCCTTGAGTTCTACGAGTTTCATGAGTTCCTTGTGTGCTTATAACACAGCTCTGCTCCTCAAAACTGAAAATATAAGTTTTTCATTAGCTGAAGTTTCCTTCAAGTTTCCTTTAAGTGATGCTTTCTTAAACCACAACACTCTTTCAGGTATCACTGTTGGAAAAATAGGTGTGGTTGTTATAAAGGACTGCTATAAGAACTTCAAGTGTTTATTGTCATCTGGAAGAAATGTTGTGGTAACTTTACATACAGCATTCAAATGGTCTTCAGGAAGTCCCTTTCCTTCGTAACAGCACCCTAAGTTGCATGGTCCATGCTTTATAAACTCACAACAGATGTCAGGTTATCTGAAGCAGCTGTAGGGAGTCAGTTAGACTTCTGTGACCAATCCTGGATTCTCTACTTTTAAAAAAAAATATGTGAAGCTACCTATGAACAGATAGGTAGACAAATTTACCTATATATTCACACACAGACACAGAGAGGCATGTAATAACACCGACGTCACAGATCTAATCTTCTCATGGGTCATTCACTTAAGAGTTGAACTCTATGATCCTTGTGGGTCCCATCCAACTCAGATTATTCTGTGAAACTCTGTGAAACTCTATATATATGCATTATATATATATTACATATGTGTCTGTATATGTTTACCCATGTTGAAAACTTAACAGAGTGAAGAAAGAACAGAAAAGGGCTACTATTTTGCTCATTTAAATATTGAAAATCAAGAGTAGCTCTACAGAGGTAGAGAAAATTTTCAAACAGTAAAAACAACACAGAAGACACTGCAAGTGATGTCTGTATAATCTCCATCGTTCTATATCTTCTAGATACACTGGAAGAAAATCTCTCTGAGGAAAGATAAACATCTCACTGATCTCCCTTGAGCTTGGCCTAGATTCTCCCTTGAGAATGGACTAGAACTTCATCTTTAAAATTAATGTCAGAACTGTTAAAGGCAACTGTTCCACCAAGAAGATGAAAGCCTCTAAAGTTATTTTGAATTATTTGAGTTACTCTGATGTATGTCTTTATAAATCATGTATTTTGCTTACCTGTTTAGTTAAAAAAACCAACGTGGTCTCATACCTTGGAGTCTTTGCAAGAGCAAATTTCATGAATATACTAGCTTCTATTCTTTTCCTTTCAGACATATGTCTGCAATTTAAAAAAAGTGTTGTAACTCCAAGCTTCTGCAGAATACTTTTCCTTCACCACTACTACAAAGTGGTACAAAGTACTAGTACTTCAAACAAAATATTTTCTTAGTACAACCTATTTTCTTCTGCATCAGTGAAATTGGCAAGCCCTTCCTTAAAGTGTAAGAGAAAAAACAGAGTTTCTCAAACATACAGTGAATTTATCATTTCCAGGACGGTTTGACCTATTGCCAATGTGTTATAGAACCAAAGATCCAAGCAAAGTCCTAGAGTCCAAAGGAGTTTGGGTTTTTTCATTCTGTTGTCTAAATGTTTCTACTGAGAGTTTGTGATTTCATGTTGTGCTGGTTTCAGCTCGAGTAGAGTTAATTTCTTCTCAGTAGTTGTTACAGTGCTGTGTTTTGGGTACAGGATGAGAATGGTGCTGGTAGCACACTGATGTCTTGGATTTTGTTAAGCTGTGTTTATCTTAAATCAAGGAAGTTTTTCCTTTGTTTTGTGCTCTGCCAGTGAGGAGGTGAGCAAAAAAAATTGTGAGGGGACACAGCTGGGATGCATGACCAAAGGGATGTTCCACATCACAGAACATCATACCCAGTATATAAAGTCAGGGAATTTATCCAGAAGGGGCTGATCTGTGTTCAGGAAGGGGGGTCTGACATCAGTCAGTGGATGGTACACAATTGTACTGTGGATCACTTGTTTTTTTCCCTTTTCATGATCATTATTTTTATATTTACCATTATTTTACTTTATTTTCAAATATTAAACTTTTCTTATCTCAACATACAAGTTCTACTACACTTTTCCTCCCCATTCCACTCAGGCGAGAGTGGAAGGGAGAGAGAGTTGAGCAAGTGTCTGTATTTCATCTCCAGATGAGTTTAAAAACACAACACATGTCCACTGAGATATTCCAGATTCTCTCTTCTTATCTTCTTCTCTTGAGCACTCTTAAAAAATTGTATGCATATTTTACCATATGATCTCACTAATCATAAACAGACATCCAAAGGGTTTTTTTTTTTTCTTTTTGTTTTCCTTATGAACATTGGAACTCTATAACTACAGAATTTAATTCTCTGCACCGTAAGGAGGGTGCCATTTGGCTAGGTTTCTACCAAATACAGTGTATGTTTACCAGTTTGCTGTCTTTAGGACTTTACTGAATGCAAGGAAGGCAACAAAATGACAAGTGATAACTATTTATTCCACCTACAATTCATATTCCTCTTTCCTCATGGTGTTCTTATTGGGGTAACTTGGTTTCCTGCATCTCTTTCTGATTTCATGACAGCAGTTTTGACTTACTTTTAAAAACTAGCTGGACTTTTTAGAGCAATAGAATCTCATGGCTAGATTCCTTTTCAGTCGCATTGAACAGTTCACTTTCAGTCACATTGAACAGTATTAACAGCATCTCCTCAAAATACTGAAAAGTATTCTATATTTATTTAGTTTATAAAACAGAGGATCTTCATTATAACTTGTCATTTTGAACTTATCCTTATTTAAGTTTCTGTGGAGTCTTATAGAAACAATTATTTTGTTCTTAGTAACTTTCTGAATAAGTTTCTGCATTTGACAGACAAATCTCTAATTGGCATCTATCAAATGAAAATGTTCTTCTCTTCAGTGGTTCTTACACCAGAGAATTTTAAGGTTCCTAAAACAGTAGATTTTATTGAAATCCCATCTAGCAGTATTGCAGTATGCCTAATAAACCCTTGCTACTCAGACTAATGTCTCCCATATTTCAGGAGAACACAGGGGAGCACAACAGCCATTCTGAGGGGTTTTTATGAGAAATAACCTGAGAATAGCAATGTGGTAGTAGGGGTTCAGGAGAGTGCACAGAAGACTATATAAGTAGACAGTTTTTTACAAGATAATTCACAATGCCAACATGTTGGTTTGTTGCTCCTTCACTATGCCAACTATTTCTCCCAAAGAATACCCAGTTTCTGTCAAAGGCATTGCACAATTGTCTCATCCTATGCTCGTTTACTGAAGAGTAGTTAGGAGTTTAACAGAAGTAATTTTAGTTAAATGTGCCTTTAGGTTGTTCCTGGACAGCATTTTGGATAGCCACGCTTACTCCTCCTGCACTCCAGTTCTTTCTACCAGAGCAGCTGGGTGCTTTTTATTAGCTCCTTGATGGACATGCTTTCAGTGAGTTATAAAGCTTTTCCAGTTGTGAGTGTGTCATCATTAAGAGGAGTGAGTAAAACTTCTGAGAGAGACTGGAAAAATGTTATTCATATTGCCATAAAAGGATGATCAGGAAATCTGGTTAGGATTACAGAGATAATTAGTCTTCCCAGCACTTGCCTCCCTGCAGGTAATCAGCAGAAGCAGCCATCAAGGAAAACACCAACAGATCTTCCTGTCTTGCACACAGTGACTAATTCCTTGGCTGCCGTTATGTTCCTGGAATGATAAGCAGAGAAACAAGCATTTTCCTCTCTTTCTCATCCTAACTACACCTTTTCACCAAAAAAATACTATAGCAGCAACACGCACTGCACATGACAGCAACGTATTCCCCCTTGCTCCCATGAGCTTAGTACATAAACAAATAGAACTTGAACCTGGGTATGTCACACCACAGCAAAACCTACTGTCTGACAGTAAACCTCCATCTCCCAAACACAGCTTGTCAGCCCTGTATAGTCCAGTAATAGTTAATGAGCCAGAAAAAAACTTAATCACATAGCATGTAAAATCTGGAACCTTATCTGGCTTGACTGGCATTTGAGCACACACTAGTAAACCTATCTTTGTTACTCAGGTTCTGAGTCCTGACCTTTGCACAATCCCCACTTCCTCTGCCAGACATACTAGTAAGCACAGCACACTGAATTTTGCTCACATCAGTTCTGTCACCAATTTAAACTCAATGATACTCAGCAGCTCCTGAGTTCATCCAGGGGACCAGTCATGAATATCGCAGTAGCCCTAACTCACTAACAGAATTTGGATGAGGTAATAAATGCAGTTCACTGAGTACTGCTGGACTAGACTCTTACCTAAAGCCCAACCTCAATAAGAGATCTAATGATACCTGACAGGTCTGATTATGACAGCACAGGACTGGTCAAGTTCAGCTCTAACGTGAGTCCATCTGCCCTTTCTTGATAGGCCGTATTTCTAGCTCTTAGCACCTGCAAACCTGAGTTCTAAGTTTCCTAATAATGTTAGCGTTAGATAGATGGATATCTCAGCCCTTCTCACCTCACAAAAATTTTAAAATCCTGTCCATATCAAATACACTTCTTTTTGTCTTTGCCTCTGTAATAATCTTACGGTGATACCAGACTTCATTGAACTCTATGGCCTTTGTTAGATCTTGTAATAAATTTACTTATTAAAAATTTTTGGACCAAGCATGATCCTATTCCCAGCACTAGGCTCAAAGCTAATATAGGCTTTGAGCTAATATAGGCTCAAAGCTAAAATCCTCCATATCTTTACGTCAAATTTATGCATCCGATTTCTCTCCAGTCTGTTACTGCCAACTTTATGGAAGAAGCATACCTCTTTCTCCTCCTTTTCTGCTGGTAGCTTCATGTGATTCAACTACCAGCAGCAAAAGGGATGGCGAGAGGAGGCAAATACAGGCAAGTCTGGAGTGAAAAACAAAAGAAGATTCCTTCTCTGCTCAGCCTCTGTGTCTGTAAACTGTAGTTTCCTGTACAGCATTCTATCTGTCTTACACCTCTGAACAGATAGTGTTACCAGAACGTGACCAGAAAAATCCGCAGGGAAATAAACCGTCATGATTTAACGATTTACTATGGTAGCAAACTCCAAAGTTACTGTAATTTAATGTCATACTTCTACTTAAACTCTAACACAAACTCTATCTTTCTTAATATACTCCTGGGTTGTCCAGTGGCCAAACATGAAAATGAATCTGCTGTTCTAAGCCCACTTTGGGATTTGATTGTTACTGTAACTTTTAGATTATCTCCAAATTTATGAAATCTTAGCTCTAGGTAACTTTCTCAACATACAGTAAAGCCCTACAAATGCCCAACTCACACTGTCCTTTAGAGCCTTAATGGCTACTATTCCTAATAACTTTGGTAATGAGGCTAAATTTTGTTCCACATGATCTGTTTGATTGAGCCATAGATGCAAAGCCAGCTCTTACCCTATTATCACACCTGCTGTTGATTGGCCGATACAACCTATAACCCAGGTTTGAGAGAAAATCGTTGCTGTTCCAGAGAGACAGCCAGAGGCCAAGAAGGAGGATATAAAGTATCTCAGGTGAAGATGGTTCCCTTTGTTTACCCCACTGAACTGAGTTGACAGTCTTAGTGACTGTTACACTTTCTACTGTAGTGAAGGTGAAACATGAGTTTGCACAATGTTCAGTAGTAGTAGGGTATAATATTTCCTGTTTCAACCATGAAAATACTATCTGGTATCATGCTATTCTTCCTTTTGATTCTGGTTTAAGCTGTCATTTTTACAGATATTTTAAAGAGTCTACTAGACCCCAAAAATAATCCCAAGATTAAATTAGGTTCATTGGTATTATGTGGGATATCATTTCTAATTTTTACACTGAGAAACCAAGTTCCTGTTCTAAATTTATTTTGTGGCATGCATTTTAATTGTTTTCATACTGTCACACTGAAGATTACACATCTCCAAAATCTAGCACTAGGCTAAGGCTTGATTAGATCAATATACTCAGGCTGGTGACAGTCCTAATTTTTTCCCCTGGGGAGCTTAATGACCAATGACACACTTACTGTCACTCCAGAGCTTCTCATTTACCAGTCCTTAATCTAGGCTCACACACCTAGGCTCACAGTTCAATCATATGAATTACACGCCAAGACGGAAATTTAATCACTACCATCTCAAACCTAATTTGAAATCTAATTTCAAATGCCGTGTTTGCCTTTCTCAGAGTTTCTTGCTTACTAAAATGTAATAAAAGCCTGAGACTGTGCTCACTGACATCCTGTGCAACACCTAGAACCACTCGGTCATGAGGTCTCTATCCAGACTCCAACCCAAATCAGGGTCAACAGTGTATTCAGGCCAGGTTGCTCAGAGCTCTACACAGTCTGGAAACCATCAGGGTATAGATTTCAGTATCTCTAGGCTGCATAATTGTCCTCGTGTTTTTTCCTTATCTCCAGCCGGAACCTCCCATGTTTCAGCTATTTGCTGCTGCTTCTTCCCCTCCCACCACATACCACTGTGAAAGGCCTAGTTGTGCCTGCCTGATCTCCTCCTGTCAGTGGCAGAGTTGCTAGTAGGTGTCACTGTCACCCACACTTCTCCTGGGTGAGCCAGCCCTAGAGCTACAGCCTCTCCCCACACGGCATGGGTTCCAGATCCCATCATTTTGGTAACCTAAGCTTGATTGTACATCATATTCCCAGGCTAGTACGACCCAAATGCCAATTGAAGGGCCACATTCACTATCTTTGATCTAGTGAATATGTTACTTTTGAGGTACCCAGGGTGCTGTTTGCTGCTTGCTGACTGCCAGGATTCACCGCAGGCTCGGTTCAGTCGCCTACTTCATCAGGATGTGAAGATGTGGCACTTAAAGACATAGTTTAGTGGTGGATTTGGCCATGTTAGTTTTGTTGCAAAAACATAACATGCCCAACTGTGAGTGCAAGAATAACCTACTAACTATGGGTCCAGCTGCATTCAAAAGAGCCAGTCAGGTTCACTAACAGTATGTTTATCAAATCCAACATATATAGTTCTTTCGAATTGCCATCAATATATGCATGAACTGCAGAATGGCTATATATATATATCACTAACAATATTATTGCAATCACAAACTTAATTTCCCAGATGAAAACACTTGGTATAACTGAGGATAAAAGACTTACCAAAATGCATCCCTACTGGAGAGGGCAAGGAGGACAAACCCAACAATCTGTCCCTACAAATTTCATGCTGAATTCTCCTCCCCCAGTTAGATACTCTACGGGTGGGACCGTGGTCAAAGTTTCCATTCTTCGTGGTCACATTGTATGGAATATATAGGATATGTACTTGGTAGCAGTCGTACAAAACATTTCTTGGTCAACAAAAAGAACAAGACCATGCAGCTTTCACTCCTCTTCATGTTTCCTTCTGATGCCATGGCACCATAAACCATTGACCTCCATCTGGGTTCAGTGTCAGTTCTGGTCACCATGGGCCCCATCATATTTCAGCTTTGTATTTTCTTCACAGTATCATGCTTCCACTAGTTGGACTGATCTTAAACACCTTTTCCAATTAAAATGAAAATTATTCTAGGACCCACAGGACCTATCCTGCAGAGTTAGTGCCAGGGCTCACAGTGATGCTCTAGTCCTCCCACATGTGCAGCTCTGCTTTTGTATTTTATGGACTGTACCCCCAACCCTCTCTTGTTCAAAATTTGATGAAGGGTATTTCACTTTGTCATTTAGACCATTGATAAAGATGGTAAACACAACAGGTATCAGGATAGACCTGCAGAGCTCGGCTTTCAACCTCAACACAAATTATGACTCATTAACCCCTATACTGATTCAGCCAATTTTTCACCTAGATAGTAGGCCAACCACCTAGATTTTAACATGCCATCCCACTTGCAAGGATTCTACAGGATACTTGATCAAAGCACCTGCAAAAGTCAAGATAGATCTCCTACAAGGTAGAAAACTGCTCCCTCTCATCCACTTACATGACTTATTCATGGTAAATTCATGCTGGCCATTTCCAGAAGCCACTTTTCATGCATCCAGAAATTACTTCCAAGAGGTCTTATTCTATAATGTTCCCAGGCAGAAGACTGAAGCTGTTCAACCTGTACATTCCTGGATTGTTTCTCTTGTAAATTTTGAAGCTGATTGCTATATTTTCCTTTCTACAACCATACCAGATTTTGTCAGTTTTACACAGATTGTTAAGAGCAGCCTCAAAACAATCAGGCAGTTCCCTTAGCATTCTCAGATACATCCCATTTGGTCTAGACTTGTATGAGGTACAGTTTATTGAAAGGTCCTTGACTTGAATGATAGTCTGTCCTCATTTCCAGCTTTTGTGTACGTCTTTTTGCAATGAATCTTGGTCATAAGTTTCCTGTTTAGCCACACCAGTTTCCGGATATGCCCAGATATTGCCCTGAGTGTTAGGATAGACCTATCTTGAAGCTGGAGGCTGTTGTCTTATATAACTTAATTCCTCTGTCCTTCAGAGCTGTATCCCAGTTTTCTGAAGAGCTATCTTTTCTTCTTGCTGGTGTCCAGGAATCTGCATTTCTATTTGACTCCTTCACTCTTGTCAGGATCATCAAATCCATTATTCCCTGTTTATTACAGCCAAAGTTGCCACTGATACTAATTTTCGCTACCAGTTCCCTCATTCATGAGTCATACCATTCACTAGTGTCACCACAAACTGTCTGATCTAGAATCTGAGTTAAGAAGTACACACCATAAATAATTGCATCCTCTAAAATGTTTTGGGCACTGTCCTAAGAATACTTTTTTGTCTGCCTTAATGGTGATGTACTTTGAACCTTTCTTCAGTTTCTCATTGAAAAAGACAAATAGTTTACTCTTAAGTTTTCCTTTAGCATATTCACAAGTGCCCCAAACTTCTCCTTCATATCACATTGCATTTAATTGCAAGCTGGCTTGTATCTCCTTTATTTTTTGTACAATAAACCACATCTTTGCCTAGCCTTTTCCTTTGATTCATACTTTACCCTTGGTTCATCATACCTGATGTTCCTCAGATTGCCATTTCTCATTTTGTTTCTGAGAACTCTCATGACAATTTTCCGCGCTCCTTCTGGGATACATTTAACATGCCGCTCCTAATCTTGTCCTAGTTGTTCTCCTGGATCAGACTTCTGTAGGCATGTTTTTAGTGCTCCAGGAATTCCCCATTTTTCTACAGCATTGTATTCTAAACTCTTCTCTTAATTGCAGACTTGCAGTCTCTCACAAAATCTGGGCTTCTCTCAGTCTGAGAAATACTTCATATCATTTTTTCACTGTTAACTTTAACAACTAAAATCTTATATTCTCCACCATTATCTTTTCAAAAACCTTCTTACTCTCACACCTTAATTTTCAAATTCCATCAACTTAAACCCTGACGGAATCCTAATTCTAAATCTCCACAAGATTCTAGACACATTTAAAAGATTACTTCTTTTCGGTGAGAAATCAAGAAATGGTTTATCTAGACTTTCTTCTGGTTTTGCTTCACCACCAGACATTTACCCTCAATCCAAGAAATTGGATCACTTTACTGCCAAGATGTCCAACACCAAATTTGTCGATACTCTTGTTACATTTTTTTCTGTGACTTTCTTATTGCACAGTCACAATTCCTAGTTTATTCAGCCTCAAATGGAGTCTAGTGGCAGTGTTAAATTTTCACTGAAATACTAAACCTTCAGTATTCTGAGATCATTTTTGCTCTTTTCTGAAATTTGATGATCTTTTTCTTTTGCAGGTTCTGGTTTACATAGCTCTAATCTGAATTCTTGGTTTAGGGTGAACTCTGTAACTCCCTAGACAATTCTACTCCTCAGTTTATCTTTGAAAAACTCAGTGATCATGGTTCTAAGTATACCTTGGGATTGTCTACCAGTATGGTCTCAATGTATTGCCACAGCTTCAGTTTATCTAAGTCACAATCCTTACCATACCGTGACACAAAACGACGATCAAATGGGCATTCTGAATGTGGAAAGAGGAGAGCTGAGACCCCAGTGTTCTAACCTCCGGGGTCCACTTCTTAAAGGTTTCTTTTTAGTGTAAAAAACTTCTATACACTAAAGGTTGGTCATAAGATTTGGTTTCAGTGAACCTAAGTAATACAATCTTGGATATTTTCATTATACCTGATGGAAAGATGCACCTGGGTCTATCCCTAGGTAGGTTAGAGTAACTTCATGTCTCACATCAAAGGGCACTTCTACATCTTGACAGACAGGATGGTTGCTCAGTCACTAAACTGAATGTGAGTCAGCAGTGCCCTGGCAGCCAAGAAGGCCACCTGTGTCCTGGGGGCATCAGGCACAGCGTCACCAGCCGGGCAAGGGAGGGGATTGTCCTGCTCTGCTCTGCACTGGGGCAGCCTCACTTCGAGTCCTGGGGGCAGTTTTGGGGGCCACAACACAAAAAAGACATTAAACTATTAGAGAGTGTACAGAGAAGGGCAACAAAGGTGGTGAAGGACTTTGAGGAGCAGCTGAAGTCTTGGCTTGCTCAACCTGGAGAGGAGGAGACTGACAGGAGACCTCATTGCACTCTACAACTTCCTCATGAGGGGATGAGGAGGGGCAGACACTGATCTCTTCTCTGTGGTGACCAATGACAGAACCCAAGGGAATGGCCTGGTGTTAGTGGAGGTTTAGGTTGGATATTAGGAAAAAGCTTTTCCTCGATGGTAGCTGGGCACTGGAACAAACTCCCCAGGGAAGTGGTCATAGCACCAGCCTGACAGAGTTCAAGGAGCACTTGGAAGCACAAGCTGCCCTGGGGAAGATGATGTGGCTCTTGGGGCTGTCTTGTGCAGGGCCAGGAGCTGGACTCCATAATCTTCGTGGGTAGCTCCCAGCTCAGCATGATTCCATGATTGCATGTATCCTAGAGCAGAGATTTTAAATGGCATTAATAAAATCTTATGAAATTCCAAATTTTTTCACTGAAAACCTGATTGCCACTGCATGAAGATAACATTATTTATTTATGTATTTACTAATTTACTTTTAGTCTACCATCCATATACTTAATAAAATCTAGGAATCACTGCAAATTCAAAAGAGGAAACCTTCCCAGACAGACAGAAAGACAAAACTGCCTGATCAGCACTTTTAGGACTAAACTCTCATGTCATACTAAGCTTTCTAGTTCATAGACTCTCACAGCTGCAAGACCTAAATGCTCTTAAACTATCCATAGTCCCAAGATAGCAGCCAATACTGAATGCATTAAAAGGCTAAAGCCATTATTTGATCAAACTGTTGTCTTGAATTTCAGCACTAAATGTAGTGCAGAAACCGTTGCCACCCAAGCTCTACATTAATGCAGGTGGCGTATTAAAAGAACAGAATAATAAGTCAGTCTGTTACTAGGAATTCTGTGCATTTTGTTCCTACACCAGCAACAAATTTACGCTTTTTGTGGATGGTTTAGGACTGCCTAGAGATGACAGAAATAAAAAACTGAGACAGTCACATAGGTTTTAAAATAGAAATAGTAGTTTTCTTGCAATAAAATCCATACTTTAGTATTCTGCAACCCCTTCCAGCTTATTCTGTGCTCAGATGAGCTGTGACATGGCTAAACCCAACCTTCACTAACACAGCGATCACCATATCTGACTTCAGTGTCCTTGAAAAAGAGTTACAAGTACGACATGATAAACCATTTCAGCATTACAAATACAATTTGTACTTATATTTTATCTCTTTTTGAGTCTTTCAGTACAAAGGTGAGATATCATTTCCTAGGAGATTTAGGTTTATGATTCCATATCTATATCTTGAGCTACCCTGTCTTACTCTCTTCAGTTTCTCATTCTATAGATTAAAACCATTCTGATGAGTGACTGATAAAGGTGATCTAACAGTCAGAATTAAGGCTCAAAAGAAAATAGGCAGCATATTTCATCAATGAAATCTACAATTTAGGAATAAAAGACCATGATAGGTAGTTACTTTAAACAGTTTTCAAACTAATTACTATGCATAATTTCATACATGTGAGTGTTCCTATAGCAAAAAATTGTTTAATACGTCTGCTTAGTTTTTAAATCATTTGTTTATAACAATCTGTTCTTCCATCCCGTTTGACCTTCAGTTGGCAAAAATTAGTACTCCTGTGCCACTGTGATGTCATTGTGGGATTACTTCTATCTGTATGCATGAAAGAGGCTGTAAAGAGTGCGAAGTCATCACATGTATGACTGCATTTAATTTTCATTTCTATCCATACTGTTAAGTCATACTCTGATAAAGCAAATTTTAAATTTCTAGAGGTAAAATTACTCCATAGAACAGAACTGACAGAAGAGCACTGAGATCCCAATGAGTAAAAGGTAGCCAATATTTCAGAAAGTGCAGTATAGTACATAGGTGTCATTTGGGGTAGGATAGGAATGACTAGGTATGTCCCATAAAACATCGCAAACCACATTCAAAAAACAAAGAAAAATTCACTTTTATTAACATACATATTGCGAAAAATCCTCAAAGTTTTTAAAAAGAGAAAAGCAAATATTGTATGAAAAATTTTACTTTGTAGACTGCCAAATTTTCTATTTCTATATGATCTGTTGTGACATGGGGGTCATTGTTCTTTTGTTTATATTTACTAACCTGCCTTACTACAAATTTTTGGTATGTGCAAGTCCTCAGAAAAACGCAGACAGTACTCTGAGCCACCTGGATAGAGAAAGAGGAAACTTAACTCCATGGGTTGGTGCAAGAAGAAATGGCAGACGGGAATAAAATGTTTCTGAACCAGAAGAAACATTCACTTTGGAAAGTAAGGGTAATCAGATATATCTTCATGTTGTATATAAAAAGTGGATCTGAATACACAGTAACCTTGCACTCAAACTTCTGTTCAGGGGGAAAAGGAAAAAGGATGGAGATAGTTTTCTGGCTGTTAGCCATATTGCATTGAAATTCTGAGATAATTTCTATGATGAGCCAAGAAATAACACTCAATGAATTCAAAGTATTCTATTTTATGAAGAAAGGGCTAAAATGTATTCTCATAATGAATAGTGGTTTTCCTTATTTTCTCCTATTTTCTCACTCTGCAGGATGGAAAGGTCTTGTCTCTTTATCAAGCAAAAAATATGGAAACATCCTTAGAAGACTGATATTACATACTTGGAACAAATCCAAGTATGGTTAATTGTCTGTACTACACTTTAGCGTATGCATTTCAGAAATTAAGTAGTCATGTTTGAAGCCTATGCCAAGCGAACTTATTTAGCTTTCTTGCACGCAGAGTCTTTGTCAAGGAAAGAGTCAGCTGATATGAAACAGGAAAGAAATCTCTGAAAGTTATGTGCTACTTTCCTATTATGTATCTGAACTTCTGTCAAATATACCTCTATTTTTCTTTACTGTGCTGCTCAGGCAAACTCCTGTGATGACGTACAGAATTCTTCATTTCTGCTCTGCCATTCAGCAAAGCGGCTCTTGTCTCTATCTTTGTGATCTACCACCACGAAAAAGAAAGGCAGCTTCCAGTGAATTACTCTTTTAGAGAAAAGCTTATGGCTATTTTCTAACAAGCAACTGCCTACAGAGGACTTGAAATTGAGTTCAATTCGGATTATTTTCTTTGTGTTTTGTGCTATTCTGGTTTTAAAAGTTTTTCTTGCTTTCCCATTGGCTCAGTCAGGTCCCTTTAAAATTCATTACAGAGAAGAACAAAAGAGAGAAACTAAGCATAACTATGCTAAATCATCCCACCAGCAGAACATTCAGAGATGAATTGGTCTCAATTAGTGCCTTGCACATTTCTGTACTGCCCAAGTGCTCTCGTCCTTTCTCTTCTTTCTAAGGAGAAGTGGAAAAAACCGCATCAGAGAGTACTATCACTAGCAATAATTGTTACTACTAATGCGAGCCATTTTCATTAAGTATTCAGCTTTGGCAGAACATGGCTCTACTAATCTCATATTCCAAAATAATAGAACTCAGACGTAATTAAAAACGCATATTTATTTTTAGTCCCATTATTCCCATTAATTACTGTAGTTAAAGCAAAAAAAATATCTCAACCAGTAGGAGGAAAGAAACAGATCAGAGAATATTTAAAACACTCAGATACTTTGAAATAGCTTCAAGAAGATAAGTTTAACCTTAAAATACTAAAAATGGTCTATTAAACTGATAGAATCACTGGAGAGTTGCTCTGAGATCTCCTAGGGTATGAATGAGAATGGAAGAAAAAAGCAAATACGCTGTCTTTCTTTAAAAGGAGACAGAACTTAGGTAATTAACTTAATTGGAATACCTGTATACATTTGAGAGTAAATTAGCTATTAATAGGCAAACAAAACTACCAGCACTGAGATGAGTTACAGCAGAAGTAGATTAAATTGCAAAAAAAAATAAAGCCATATGAAGGTAGTTCTCTTGCACAACAAAAGAGAAAGCTGGTAATGTTTAGCCTGGAGAAGAGAAGGCTCAGAGGGATCCTAGACATGTATATAAAAACCTGATGAGGGTGTCTTCTCTTTGATGCCCTCTGGCATGACAAGAGGCAACATGAACAAGCTGAAACATATGAAATTCTGCTTAAGCAGGAGAAGACACTTTTTTACTGTGCATGACACTTTTTGACTCTTTTACTGGCACAGACAGGCTGCACAGAAAAGGTGAGAAGATTCTGTCCATGAACGCAATCAGTCTCATCTGGATGTAACCCTGCACAACCTGCTGGGACTGGCTTTGCTCAGAGCAAGGGTGGGACGGACCTACCTGCGCAGGCACTGGCCCATTTCAGCCATGCTGTGGTTCTTTGTCCTAGTAAAATATGAGATTTTATGCATTTTAGTCAGTTCTCTTGAGTCTTATTCCCTATGACATTCTCATAAACAAATTAAAGACGAAGAACTTAATAAAACCTATGAAAAATCTTTTAACATGAGCACAGATTCAGCACTTTCGGACCTACTGAAAAGTCACTAATGTTTCACTGAATCAATGGACAGACTTATTTAATGGGAATCTGTGGAGGTTTGGTTTGGACCCGTACCTGCTTCCTTTATCATTAATTAAATGAATATGAGACAAGTGTTTTTATTACATATTAAAATATACTGATATAGAAGGTAAATATATTTTCATGTAACATATTCTGTATAAAAATAATTATGTTCCATATTTGAAAGGAAAATAAGCATTGCTGAAAGATTAAAAATGCCACTCTAACATCTCAAAAGATGTAGACAAACTTAGAGAGACAACATAAATCAAAGATGTAATTCATTAAATGTTTCTGGTAGTCCCTTAGAGAAGAGCAAAGTGGTTGGTAAGCAATTCTTTAGAAGAGAAACTAATAAAATATATATGACTGGAAGATGAACTCTAGTTAGCAGACCTGCTCTCAGGTAACGTAAACATTAAGAGGGAATGTATAAATAGGAGGACAGAATGTAAGATAGAAGGATTAACTCTTCCACTCTGCTCCAAATTGGTAGCACTTTACCTAAAGCATTACAGTCATTGATTTTGAAGGAAAAAAGCCTCTTCCCCTTTCATTTCCATGACACCTTGATTAACAGGGTCACCATGATTATTCACTTCACTTTGTAATGCAAATACAAAAAGTATGAACTCACCAGCATGGAATTAGTATTCAAGCAATTCCTTCCTAGAATCTACCGTGATGAAAATGTAAGCCGTCTAATATTGGCTCTAATGTCCATGTTTTGAGCCTGCACAAGAATAATTATTACTGTTTTATATGATATATGTCATTGCTCTTAGAATGATGTTATGTGGATAGGACTTCAGGGACTTTCTGTTCAATAATAATTTATTCCTAATATATTTTGCATGCAAACATGACAAATTTCAAGGAAAGACAAAAAGTGCTTTCTGGAATGTATGAAAAAATAGACATTCTAATTGGAAAAAAAAAGTAAATATATTTTTAAAGGAATATTCATAATTCACTAAAAGGGGGGGTTTAGGGTTTTTTACACCACTGAGAATGTTCAACTGCTAATAACAGTGGAAAAACTGAATTTCTTTGCACATTTTGGCTCAGTTGTCCCAATCTAAGCTAAGACATCAACAGCTTCTGATTACACATTGATGCATTGAAAATTTCTGATAGTTTGAAAGATTAATACTCCTCTTTTCCAAGAACAGTGACAGGGAATAATAAGCCAGAAAACTTTAATTGCAGCTTACCCATTGACAGGTACTTCCAGTGCAGTTATTCATCTAGACTACTTTAAAATTAGGCAAGCCTTTTCCTTGAACAAATTATGCTTGCTGATTTTTATGATGCACCCTGAAATCCAACACTCAAAGAGAGAAATTAAAGCCTTTTAAATCTGACATCCAAAAAAACCAAACTAACCAACTAGCCCCTCCTGCAAAAAAACAAAACAAGACAAAAAAGCTTGCTCTGTATTTTGCTCTATCCTAACTTTTTAATTATTGTCATATATTAATTGAATTGTGAGGATATAGAATTCTTGTAAAGAATAATTTGCATATAAAATATAGCAATATAGTTTAGTCTTACAGATAAATAAAGAAAGGATTGCTTTCACCTTTTTTTCTTCTCTGAAGTCTTACTTGTGGGAATTTAAAATCCACTGATGCACTGTCAATAGAAATTAGAAATATCTAATAAAATGGTCTTTGTGAGCACAGACCAGCTGCTGGAGCTCTCTAATATAATCAGAATCAGCAAGGATGTGGAATAAAGCAGCTGTGCCTTTCAGTTGTTTTACTCAGCTATTGCTGTTAACATCTATAACAGAGGAAACAAGCACAGGCACCATCTGAATTTCTGCAACACAACTGTTTGCTTGATTTTCTCTTCCCTTTCTCTGAAACTGCTCCATGTGTCTCATGGAAAGATGAGGGCAGGGCATGCTCTATTTTGTTGCTTCTATTCTACACTTAGCTTCCATTCCTGATCCGCAAAAATGAAGCATGCATCAATCTTTTTCTTCCTTATAGTAGGGGAAAATGGACTGGTTTGTAATATTCAGTCAGTCTGTGTGCATTACTATGTTGCACAGGGAGCTCTTTTGGATCCCAGAAGGCACAGTTCCATCTCAAAGTTCAAATGAGTTGCCAAGAAAAAAGAAAGAATAATATTGTCATGTTTTTAACCTAAAAATCCTATCTACAGCTAAAGATCTAGCAACAAATATTCCATAAACAATAATATGACATTTGTACTTGAGAAAAAAATTCTGAAGAGCCTCTTTGTAAGGACACTAATCATTCTAGTGATAAAAAGAGCCATCTGAGAAAAAGCACTGGAAAGGCTATCCATGCAATGGTTCTGACTGCTAATGAGCATCACTTTACATAGAGGACAGTGCTGAACTTCAGAAATGAAGCAAATGATTCCTCTCCATTGCTGCTGACAAATATTTCAGCCATAAGACCTGATTAAGTACTAATTGCTGCCTGGCAGTGAATGCTTTCTGTGGCATCTTGAAATGAAAATGAGGATGTGTAACCAACCAAGAAATTCACTAGCTTGGCAATGACCTGTTCAGAGAATCTGATGGACATTTAGTGATACATTCAACTGTTTTCATGCTGCAGTATTTTTTTTAAATTCTTGTCATCTTAAAGAAAAGATTCTGTAACAGGAAAGCCATTCTCTGACTGGTTTGCTTGGAATTTCCATAGAGTAAATGACTTTTCAATTTAGCTTATTATTTTAATGCATATTTTGACATATGTAGCATGATAAGAACCAATATGGCTTGAATAAAAAAATACTAATAAAGCACTTTTTGAAAATGAACTTACTAAAAATGTATTCAGACAAGTGGACCCAAATAACATTTAATCTCAAAATATGAGACCTTTAATGAGTAGGTTAAATTACCTGCTGCAGATAATTCATCTGACACATGCAGTTCAGTTCTTTGTTCATAAATCATTCATGAATCCACCCCAATTATATATACATAAGTTGGGAAAGATTCATGAGTGATTATAAATAGATATTAACCATCCATGGGCATATCCCGAACAGATTATGCAAACAAATTTTGGCTGCTGAGTCATTCACATAATGGTGCCTCCATCTGTTCCAGGCTTTTCACTTGGTTACATGGAGCATGGGGCTATTGTTTCTGCTTTCCCATAAGAGGACAAGAAACCAATGCAAGCCGATAAAAGAACAGAGAGAACAGCAAATATTTTTGTTCACTGCCAAATAATAATCTGCTTCCATCCACTTTAATGCAAGAAACTGTAGTTCTTTGAACACTTCCCTATGCATTTCTAAAATTAGCGAAGCAAAAATATCTGTATTTAAACATTAAGGAAGCATGAGAATTTTGCATAGAGATTTATAAAAGTCTGAATCCCTTCTAGAGCACAGATAGGTATATTTAACTGTCCAAAGCAGTAAGTTGCTCTGCAGTTAATTTTCATTATTTTCTTTTCAGCCTTGGTAACAGCTCCAAATATCTCTGCCTGGTCATCCTTTTCCTTATTGCTGTGAAGAAAAGTATTTCATGACACTCTGCTAGGTGTCATTTGGTTATAATCCTGCCTTTCAGCTTTCAGGAAAAAAGATACATAGCAAAATGCACACTGCTAAAGCAGATATGTCTTTCTTTTTTAAATTTCTCAAGAGTGTGTATAGAAGAGTGGATTTCTTATTTCTCTAAAGTTTATTCTTCTCTGGATCCTAATATTTTAAAGTTAATCTGGTTCAGTTTGTAATTTCGATTTTAACTGCTTCTGAAGTTAAATGCCTTCCCAGGAAAGTCCTGTGTATGTTGGTGTGACAATATTTTCCTCTAACCATGACGCTGGTGTCCTAACTAAAACTTGGAGCTCCATTGAAAAGCAAATAAATTCTATTTCCTGGAAAGTGAAGAAAGAAAAAAAGTAAATCTACCTATTTGTCAAAATCACTCTGAAAAGGAGATAAAAAATAGGAAAATTTTCATTTTGAAGAAAAGTCTGATTAGTAGTTTCCCATCCAGTGCTGACATTTCAGTTGATCACTTTTATCTAAGATAAACAAGGGAAAAAACACAGAGAGATGACATTGGTTTTAAAATGCATAAGCAGTTGCAGATGGCCTGGTCACAAAGATTTTTCACAGATTATCATTGCAATTGTAATTGTTCAAACTCATGTAGTTTCACGGACATGTAATGATAAAGATCAGTGTGTCTGAAACTAAATGGACAGCTCCACACTGTTGTAAAATCTTCTTTGAATATTTTCCAGCCTTGGGCAGACACAGTTGTTCCTGATTTGATCTTGGATGGGCTACTGTACCACCTGCAGAGGGAGACTGGAGGAGGTACATCCCAAAATTCCTCCAGCTCATGACATTGACCACTGAGTGCTATTATTACTCTCCAGGAATTAGTAACCATCCTTTCAGCTGGGAGATAATAAGTCATTGTGGAAACACGTTTCAGTAGAAAGTAAAATAGACCCATGCAAAGTGTAGCTGAAGGTAGTTTAAACAAACCTGTTCCATTTTGCTCTGAAATGGACTTAGAAATGCTCATGTCATCAGATATCAGTCCCCATAGTTGAGGCTCCAGCAATTTCAAACAACTGAAGGGTATCAATGACTAGCCATAGGGTAATGACATCTTAAATTGCTACATCTATTTCAAAAATGAATGTATGACTGTGCCCTAAGGTTCTCAATTTCAAAAGGACAGATTATGAGAAATTAAGAGTACTGGTTGATAAAGACAGCTGCACTGACAAAACAAAACAAAATCTAAAATTTATACCCCAGCCAAGGGGAAAAACTTCTGTGGAGGGTTTTCAGAGTTAATTAGCTAAATAATAATTTCAAAAAGGATATTAAATGCAAGTTGAATTACTATAAAAGTTGACATAAAAGATAGTTCGACAAAGAAACACTACATTTTAGTCATTGGAAAGCACTGAGAATAGCTAAAAGTCAAGTTGACAGAGTCTAAGAAGAAAATTAACACAGAAAGAATTGTTTATAGAAAAGGCATAGACTCTACAAGAAAAAGTTAAAATTAAGGATAATTTAGACAAAGTTCATAGCTAAGCAACAGTTTGCCTCTGTTTCAGCTAAAATAAATGCCTGAGTATGGTATGAGAAATAGTTGAACTAAAAAAAAGTGAAAAACTGTATTTGTAAATTATAGAGTGGAAAACTATTTTAGGTGAAATGTTATGCCACAAGAAGAAAACCTAAACCTGAACAGGACATTTAAGAATTTATTCTCTGTCAGGCATTTTAGTAATTACTAAGATACTGCTAGTTGTAGGGGTATGAGGGATTCCATAACCAGTTTCAAAAACCACAAAATCCCTCAAATTTTTTTTTTCAAAGCTATAAGGATTTTAAGGTGTTATCACATATTTTGTGGTTCATTTTTCAATATTTGTGTAGGTAAAACAGCAGAAGGGAAGGAAAGAGAAGTTGAGGGAAGAGAAGGCAAGGCAAGGGAAGTTAAGTTTCAGGGAAGTTCAAGTTCAGGGAAGGCAAGGCAAGGGAAGCATGCCTTCTGTGCATGTTCAATCAATATGGAATTTAAACTGCAGAAGAACATCTGCTAACTTCATTCTTGACTAGAAGTACTTTTGCAGTTAATGTTGCTGACCAGTGTTGTGGAGGCTGAAGCCATCTCAGAAAAGCCGAGAGGTTCCCACAGCAGCAGCAAATTGGCGGGACAGCTCTGAAATGTGAAACACTCTCTGAGTGTTGGCTAAATGGTCCCTCCCTAAGGTTATGCTAATCCTCCTATGCTGATTGGTTGTTGTTGTATCCCTGACTCCGCCCTTCCCTTCCCCTCATTGGTTCTCATTGTACCACACACTCCACCCCTCCCTTCTTCCCATTGGTTGTCATTGTGTTTCCCCGCCTCCTCCCCAATCCTATTGGCCCTTCACCCCTCTATCCGTGGTCACGCAGAGTGGCTCGCTCTCTTTCACCCTTAGGTCCCTTTGAGGAATAAACGCCTTTGGAACATACCCAGACAACTGAGCACTCTGCGTTCTGTATCTCTGGTAAACGCATTGAGCTTATGATAAGCTCTGGGGTGTGTGTGTGCTTGTGCCTTCCACCGGCACAAGTGATAGAATAGGTCTCCCTGCACACTGTGGAATACAGTGGCCAGGAGGGTCTATCTGGGAATCGGGACGCTCTTGGATCATGCAGGAGACCACATCTTACTCTACCTCCACCCGTGCGTTAGAGCAGTTCTAGAAGATTAATTAATTTGTAAATGTTATTATCACTTTGCAAATGTACTTAGGAAACTGAAATAAAAACAGGTTGTTATTTCTAATCCAGTTCAAAACATTAATGTGTATTTGTAACTTCAGTGTCAGGAACCTAAAACTGATGGAAAGATAGCTGAAATGGCCATAAACAGGTTCATATCCATTACTGTGTGTACCTGTAGTTCAACTGCAACACTAAAGATCAAAATTCTTTCCCATTTGAATATTATTCAGTAGAAGGTACGACATGAGCCAGTGTCTCTCAGTCTGCTCTCAAAGGCCTTTATCATCACTGAAAAGCTTTTTCAGAAACATTAAGGATGAACTCTCTGAAAATGGTACTACGCTGCAGGCATAAGAGGCAATGTTTCCACCATATCAGTGATTTAAATATGTGTGTGCATTGGAGGTCTGACGGTGCAATCAATACTTTTTAATATGAGTAAACTTATTTTCATGCAAACAGTTCCTGTACCTGCTTCCTTAAAAGGTGTATGTTTACACTCTTGGAGATGATACACTGATTTTACACAATAAAAATGGCATCATAGGTCTCTCAAGCAGAGGTAACACACTTTTATTTCAGAAGTTGTACTAATATTGAGAATAAAAGACTAATCAGTATCAGTGTGCTCTGTTGTATTTTTAATGCCCTTAACCAGGTATTCCACTGAAACCTAGCTGTCTCCTCAAGAAAAGGAGCCTCACAAGATGCCAAAAAACAGTGGAAGTCTTCCTATGGCAGCACATATAGGAAGAACTTGCTGGAAATAGGGAACAGGGAACAAGAGTTCCAAAAACCCTTCTAAAACTTAAAAAATAAATAAATAAACAAGAATCTCAGAAGCAGCAAACAAAAACAAACAAAATATAAACAAACCTACAAACAAAAAGAGGGAGAAAAACAACAGGATGAGTCAAAATCAGGGAGAAATAAAAAGTCTCTTTCTGTCCTCTACATTTTTGAGCAATCATCAGCTGCATAATGAATCTTATGTGGGAGCTGTTTGTAATCAGATGTTTTTGTCAGAATGGAGATTGAGCTGGGGCACAAGGTTGTGATTTCTAGAGACCAATTCCTAAATTTCTGACTCAGGTCATATAAATGGAGATAAGTTTGTTGACCTCCATGCTAATGGCTGCTTGTGCACGTCAGGAAACCCATCTAGCTGATAGAAATTACAGTCACCGGTCAAGGGAAAATTAGCAACTATATATGCCAGATCTGAATGGCATGTAAAAGAAGAGATGAAAACTTGTGCATTATTAACTCACATTATACCAGAATATCACAAATGTCTCTTTCTATGATGCTCAAGTTCATTCAGAGCTATTTATAAGGAAATTGCATAGGAGAGTTGTCGGTAGGGAAGAATTCTTAGTATTTCAGAGTAAAGCTACATAAAACTGAAGTTCTACTGGAGGCATGTTTATGTTCTGCCAGCAACATTTCAGCATGGTGTTGGAAAATTTACCACCTATGAAAAAATATTACTATAATACTATACCTCACACAGCATTTTTAATAGTTGATCCTTTCATTTGCGTTAGGTGTTTCAGACATTTCAGAACAATGCTAGGAGTGCATGTGTAGGTCTATATGTGACACAAGGGCCTACAACACAAATAAATGTTTAAACATAGCAATGTACTTCTTAATAATGATTCCAAAGTGGTTTAATGCTCTTCTAAAAGTTAGAATAACTAGTTGTATTATACTGTCTAATTATAGTTGAAACACACCCATGGAAATGAAGATTGCCATGGCCTATAGAATGATTATTAAAATATTTATGACTAATGGACAAAATTTATTTTGTGATACTTTTTATCAAACATTTTGATAAATGTTTGATATTAACAAAGACGTTTGTGGATCCCGCAAAAATCCTCTCCACAATGTTACTTTCATTACTACCACTGGTACAGTATGTTTCTGCTCTGAAAATTCATATTACAATTTGTGGACAGTGCCATGAAGGATAGCAAGATCTCCCAGGCAAATGGGAAGTTAACATGTTGGATTCCAGAGGTATCTGCAGGGGAGCGCTAGGGACTTCCAAATGGGTAGTCTTGAAAGACCAACAGTACCAGTGTCACTATGTCAGCAATAACATAAAACTGAGAATGCTTGTATAATGGTATCAGAAATACCAAATTTGGATGAAGATGTATCTGAACGGTGACCATTTGAGAAAAAAATACTTAGGGATTGTTTCCTAAGAGGGAGACCAGAGTGGGAAAGGAAGGTACAAGGGGGATGCAAGAAGGCCAGAGAAAAGGGTTTGCAAATCAGGAGTGCTGCCTGAGTTTACCTCCTATTAGAAAGCTGTTGTAATCGTAAAAATAAATGAAGAGTCCGGCAAGGTAAAGAGTTCGCAGGAAGGGGTTGTCCTCCCTTGCTCTCCTTTATTAAGGGTAAGTGTCAAGGTGTTCGGGAGGGAGAGAAGGACAAGGGATCCCATCCCGGGAGGGACAGGGTACGAGGAATCCCCTCCCTGCCCCCGCAGGGACAGGGGTAAAGGACTCTCAGCCCTGCCCTCGGAGAAACAAGAGGAAAGAATCCCCTCCCCTGCCTCCGAGGAGACAGGGGCTAAGGGACCTCCCTCCTGCCTCCACCAGTGACAAGATACAATCCCCACCCCTGCCCCCGTGACAGCCGCTTAAGAGGGGACAGGAGTGACCAGTCAGGGGAAAGACAATAGGTGGGCATAACATACATAAACCAATAGTAACTTAGGAGGGAGAGATACAATTCAAATACACCAATAGCATAACCAACAGAACAGAACTTTCTGGAGAGGTGGGTGGATCCTGAGCCCTGGGCACGCCTTCCCCCAGGACAGGGGCGGTCCCAGGCACTTCAACCCCAAGATCCTCCCACGGCAGGGCTCCTCCCTCTGGGGAGCCAGCACCAGCCTGGGAGGTGGAAGGGCTGACCTGCTTCAGAAACTGCAGCTGGGGAAGACATTAAACCAAACCCACTTCTCTGGCTATACCCTGAGAATCGATCCATTTCCAGGTTCAGTGGAACCAGAATAGTGGTGGTCAGGGTGATTCTCCTGGCCGGCAGAGAACACCCAGAAAAACAGACCAAGCATCTGATATTGTCACACTAATGCCCTTTGCAGTTCTCACGGCACAAGAAGATCTCCACCGCGCATAAACAATGATTTGCTAGCTGTTATTTCAAAGACCTCAGTTCTCTAACAGGAAAGCCCAAGCAAATGACATCAAAGCAAGTTATACAAGCACATATCATGCAGAGGAAACAGTAAAAGGCCAAAGCTAGACATTCACAAAATTAATCTAGAAAAAACCGTTGCTCGTTCAACACCTCCTGAAATAAAACAGGTTGTCTCCAGGAAACTGTGTTATTCTACATGGGACTAATTTTGGGACCAACATTATTATTATAAAAGATATTCGACTGCAGTTGACTGGCATTAGTGAAGGATTCAGGAGTATCAGAAGAGTCTATCCAGTCACATGAGAATTTGAACCAGGGCCTAATGCAACAGAGCTTTACAGCAATTTTTACGTCAATATAGCTACTTTGCTCCACATTCATATGCCTCTAAAGTGAAGAATATCTGAAATACAATGGATGAATTTTATAAGTGTACTCTTGCACTCCTCTACTTTGGTGTTAAGAAAGTAAAAGCAATGCCAAAGACAAACCTTATATGTTCCTATGGATTTTTTTTCATACTGGAAAATGATAAAGCTAATATTCCTTCCCTTAAAGAGACAACTATTTTTTTCCAATCGTTAACATTCATGAAGGAGAGCCAATATCCACCCCAGTTACACCAGAAGCTCTGCTGAAACACTGTTCCATGCTGATGGCAATGTAATAGCCTCTGAAAAAAAAGATACGGAACTCCAGTGTTAATACCAGGTAGATCATTGGGGAAGTGGAAAGAGTGGTGAATAACTTAGATTGGCACTGAAAATTCAATGGTATTAAGAAGTGACACAAAGCAATGAACTCTTGGGAAAGAAAGTGATTGGTATTTAAAGTGTGCATTCAAACAACTGAGGGAGGATTCCATTTTCCACCACCCCACCCCACACTTTTCGTCTCAAAGACTTATGAGGGTTTGGTTTTTTCCACCCAAACACCACCCTTCCCTTGGAAAGTTGAAGACAATATTATCAAAGAAACATGGGCCATATCTACCCTTTAGTTATCTCTCTGCAGAGCTCAAGGGAATGGGCTGTAGCAACAGTAAAAACAACAAACAATAGCTGTATTTGTGGCTCCAAAGAAAACGTGTAGAAGATAGAAGGATTTCCATGACTGGGACTCTCTGTGCTTGGTAAAATGGCTATATTTATGGCTCCAAAGAAAACGTGTAGAAGATAGAAGGATTTCCATGACTGGGACTCTCTGTGCTCGGTAAAATGCATAAAAAATGGAAAAAAGGAGCAACATAGCTGTCCAGAAATATGATGAACTCTTGTGACAAAAGCAATTGGAAAATATGGAGAAAACTTTGACCCCACACCTATAATAAAGGTATTACTTAGCAATTATGTCATCTATCTGCATGAAAGACAGGTGATGAGGAGCAGTCAACATGCATTCACTAAGGGGAAAACATGCCTGACCAACCTGATTGCCTTCCATAACGAGATACCTACCCAAACAGACAAGGGGAAAGCAGTGGATATTGTCTGCCTTGACTTCAGCAAGGCTTTCAACACTGTCTCTCGCTACTTCCCCACAGGCAAACTCAGGAAATACAGACAGGGTAAGTGCATTATGAGCAGTTTGAGAACTGGCTGAACAGCAGATATCAGAGGGTTGTAATCAGTGGCAGAGGGTCTAGCTGGAGACCTGTTTCTAGTAGTGCCCCTGAAGGTTCAATACCGAGTCCAGTATTGATCAACATTACGATGAAAGGCTTGGATGAAAGGACAGTTGCCTTACCAGCAAGTTCGCTGAAAACACAAAGCTGGGAGGAGTGTACAATATCCCAGAGAAGGAGCTTCCTGACTTTGCAGGTGACTGAGCACTCAAACAAATTGTCCAGAGAGGTAGTGAAGTTTCCTTCACTTGACAATATTCCAGAATTGTCCTGATGCAATCCTGTGCAATGTTCTCTGGGATAACTCTGCTTGAACAATGAGGTTGGACCAGACGACCTGCGGTCATCCCTTCCAACACAACCCATCCTGTGACTCCAGGATTTTGTGAAGGGGATAAAACATGAAGCATGAAGGAGAAGCCTTAATTTAGAAGGGAGGATTTACTTTATAACAGAAAGACATCAAACTATAAGAACATAGCAATATCATGGTCTGAATATCCAGACTGAGTGATTTAGTGTCACTGGTGTCATGACCCACTGGTACAGGGTGTGATGTTCATTACAAATTCTTGTCAGGGTGAACAAGGACACCTGACCACTCGCCAGGGAACTCTTATATTTGACTGTATATTAGTCTTAACTCCAGCAACTGTCCCACTACCTAGATCCAGAAGGAGTTGGCTAACATGCCATTAAATTCTTACAATACACTGCTAAAAAAGCTGTTGGCTAACAAGTCCTTAATCTTGTACCGTACACTTCAATAAATTCTCTACTCCCACAACAAATTTCTCAAAGGTGTTGGGTCTCAAGCTATGGTACACCAATAGAAAATTGTGAGTGGGTTCACAAGCTACAAACAGCTTTTCAAGCTCTCCCCTCCTAAAATAAACTTCAAAACAGAATATGGAGTAGAATAGGATAGCTGTGCTTTGACCAGGCAAAGCAAGGTAAGAAAACAAAGATCATCAAGATTATCTTAGATCTCATATTGGTACTGCCAAATTTATGGTCCAGAGCTGGTGTTGTGAGACAAAGAAAAAGAGAAAGAGAGGAGAAAGAGAGTGAGAGGGCCCAATCTGTGCCCCTTTATCGTTGACCCGGTGTGTGGCTCTTATGTTAACTAGACTTTTTGTGCTGTTTTGTTCCCATGTGCACAGCCAGCCCATCTCCAGGAGGTGAGCTGGGAGGTGAAAGAGACTGAGCACAAGTCTCAAGAAAGAGCAGGAAGCTGGTTCAGAATGCTGAGCCACCTCTGAAGGACCGTCCCTTGCGATCACGTCTTTCCTGTCCCAACAGCCAGAATGTTTGAGACAAAACATGCTTAGGCCTGGTCCTCTACTGCTGCCAAAGACACAACAGCTGCAGTAGCATCCAAAACACAAACTAGCTCAAGTAAAGGACCAAATTAGTGGGACTATTTTGAGTCCAGTGCTCAAGCCAGTTAGAGAGGGAATTGGATGAATATCATACATTGTGGCATATAGGTATTGCTTAATGATTGCAACAATTGCATCATTATTACCAGACAAAGTGAGAAAGAAAAGACAACATTTTCCAAAAATTAATGGAGCTGAGTTCACTAATCCCCTCTTAGATTAGAGACTTCCAAGTATCTAAGAGCTCTGGGGAAAAAAAATAGATGTGATTATTATGTAGAAGGCTGAGTCCCAACAAAATTTCCAGCCCTGTCCCTGTAATAACTTCTAATGCCCTTGCTACAATTTGCATCTGTTCCACTGTGCAGCTCACTACAGAAAAACTTCCTCTCGAGAACAATCTCATAAGGCAGAAGCAGCTGCTCTTGTTCCTCCTGCTCTCCCTCTTCAATTCTTTGAAGTCATGTCACTAAATTTCAAATGATAAGTTTGCTTTATTACTTTAGCTTTCAGTGGAGTTTAGGGACAAGTTGGTAGCAAAACTTAGACATACTGTAATGCATGAAAGGACAGCTTCACAGGCAAGAGCAAACACTACTTCCCTCCAACCTTTTTTAACTAACAAAATTAATTTTCCTCTTTAAAATTTAAAATAAAGAGAAGATTTTTTTTATTTTTTTCAGTAACTAACATTGGCAAAATTGAAGGGATGTTGTTTGTACACTGATTTGTCTGTTGAAAAGCCAAACTGCAGATAGTTTGGCCTGATGCCAAGTCTGAATTGCTTCATTTCTTGTTTTTCCTGATCTCAATACAGGAAAGGTAACTAACATATTTCTGTGGCTAGGCCAAAAATTCAAAGAACTGCAAGTACAAGAAAGTCAAGAAGGGGCAGACAGCAAAAGAGCCACCTTGTCACAATTGACACAGTTTGTGCATATGTCTGCTACCACTTTTTCCAGCTACTTATCAACAAGAAAAGTGGAGAGTTAATAAATCTATGTCTAAATAGCAAATACACAACAGATTAATCCTGTGACACACCATCATTTCTCAGTTTTACAAATCAATAACTGGACTGCAAAACACAATAACCATGGAAAAGAACCACTGTAACTGTAAAGCTCTAATGTAATTTTCTAGGAATATATGTTAAGGTCTCCTGTTCAGAGGCTTGAGGTAGATGTGCCTAGCCAGGGTCTTAAATGAACCTCTCAAGAGACTGAAGAGTTTCAGAGCCAAAAAGCAATTATGCATTTGAATAAAAATTAGAAAAATTAACTACATGAAAGATTGCAGGACACAGAAGAGTTCTTTTTTCCAGCTCAGTCACTTCATATTGGAGTAAGTTGTGCACAATGCATGCGTTTGTTCTACCTCTCATGCAGCCTGACTAACCACTCCTTGACACATTTGGTTGTTTCTCCAGCTCTGTGTTTCAGTTGCAGGCTTTTAACTCCTGATGTAACTTTTTAATTTCATTTTTTTTGTTGCATCCAATGACCTCCCAAATGTTCTATTCCTGAACAGATTAAAGAATTTTTAATGGGAAGCCTCCCTCTTTTTTTTCAATGACCCTGTATTATTAAAGGAACTAAACACACAAAAAAAAATTAAAACATAATTAGTTAAGGCATTGTCAATCACAATAATGCAAACCACAGGGGGTAGGTAGAAGACTTAACAGTTTTAGGTAGAGCCTTTGCCTTTTGGTCACAGAGGTTTTGTAGAGTGGTTGACTCTGACATTATTGACTGGTGTATGACACAAAGAGTGGATTGTGCTTTGATTTGCTGCAGTCTGCAACATTTCCAGGACTGCACATTTACATGGCCTCTTGACCAGAAATTAATTTTGGGCCAGTATCCAGTGCTCTGTACAAAACATTCATGCATATAAAGTAATTGCTGGGGAACTTTGCATCCATGTTACATCCATAATCCATTTCCTGATTTCATTTTTTGTTCCAGCAAAAGGTAAATAATTTTGGTTGTACAAGCAGCCTTCCTAGTTGCATGCCATAATATAGACATAAAGCAAAGTTTGATCTAAAAATTTCCATTCCAAAATTCAAATTCATTAGACATAGGCAGCATCTAAGACACTAGGCTACAAAATATCACTGGTCATAAAAACACAGAGAGCCAAATAGTTTTGTCTTAGTCTTGCATGTTTCTGGACTACTTGGACACCAGGAATCAGGATTTAAGCGGATGTGTATTGGATCTACGTGGCAAGCGTTTGGTTGAGGAGGGGCAACAAAGGTGGTTTCTATGAGAAGCTGTCAAAAGTTCCCCCCATGTCTGAGAGCCACTGCCAGATGGCACCAAGATGGGCACACTGGCAGCCAAGGCCATGCCATCTGCAACGGTGGCAGTTCCTGTAGGATAATTCATTTAAGAACAGGGTAAACCAGCTGTGCAGCAGCCATGGGAAATGAGGACTGAGAGCGTGTGGGGGAAACATCTGTGCAGACACCAAAGTCAGTGGAGAAGGAGAGGAGGGAGGTGCTTCACGTGCCAGAGCAGATTCCCCTGCAGCCTGCAGGGAAGACCACGGTGAGGCAAGTTGTCCATCTTCAGCCAGTGGAGGTCCATGGCGGAGCAGATATCTGCCTGCAGCCTGTGGAGGACTCCTTGCCAGAGGAGCCGAAAGAAGGCTGTGACCCTGTGAGAAGCCTGTGCTGAAACAGGCTCCTGCCAGGGGCTGTGGCACTGCGCAGAGAGGAACCCACACTGGAGTGAGTTTCCTGGCAGGACTTGTGACCCCGTGAGGACCCACACTGGAACAGGCTGCTCCTGAGGGACTGCACCCCATGGGATGGACACACACTGGAGCAGGTCATGAAGAACTGCAGCCTGTGGGGAGGACTCGGGTTGGAGGAGGAGTTCATGGATTACTCTTTCCTTTGAGAGGGACCTCAAACTGGAGCAGTGTGGGAAGGAAGGTGTAACAGAGACAATGCGTGCAGAACTGTACCTAACCCACATTCCCCATCCACCTGTGCTGCTCTGGGGAGAATATACAGAATTTAGGAGTGAAGTTGAGCCTGTGACAAAAGAAGGTGTGTGAGAAAGGTGTTTTAACATTTGACTTTATTTCCCATTATCCTACTGTGGCTAGATTGGTAATATATTAAAATAATTTTCCCTGAATCAAGTCTGGTTTGCCCATGATTGTAATTGGCAAATGATCTCCCTACCCTTACCCTGACTCAGAAGCCTTTTGTTGTGTTTTCTCTCCCCTGTCCAGTTGAGAAAGGGAGTGACAAATTGACTTTGGTACACACCTGACGTCCAGTCAAGATCAACCATCACAAGGTGACAAGAGAGATCACATTCACATCCCGATATAGTAATGAGTGCAGTCTGATAGGAAGTCCACAAAGAAATGCATGCTTTGGAAATGTAAAGAGAGAAAATGGGCCTTTTTGCTGTGACAGTCCAACCGGATCAGCCCCATACCCCATCTGCCCATAGCCAAAACCCCACACTCGGAAATAAACTTATCAGAACCCTCCACTGATTCACTCAAGTATTTGGGTAAGGGTTTCTCCATCTCTTCTTTTGAAGGTCTAAAGCACACACAGCTCATCTGAGCTCTTATGACAGAGCACCACATCAAAATTTGATCCTCGGCATTTCAAGATCAGAATCTGATCTCCCTGCATAAAACAGAAGATCACTTGCTCTCTGTGGAAAGTAGTCAAGCAAGACACATTTATCAAACTGTTTTTTTCTCGAAAATCTCAAGAAGATTTTGAAGAACTTATGGTTGAGCACCCTGCAGAGAAAAACAGCTGCTCCATGGTGCAGTCTCTCAAGGGAGCGAGAACATTCCAGCCAGCCATGGACAGGAGTTCAGAGTGGGCAAAATGAGATATCTCAACCAATTACTAAACTTATCCCTCAAGCAGAATGACGATCTTTAATGACTACAAGTTGCTAACATAATAGGTCTGGACAAAAACTATCATGATAAAGAAAGTATTTGCAAAAAATAGATGCACTGCAACGCCCTTCTGGGTTAGGTGCAATATTACAGAGACAGCAGTAGCGCAGATAAATTGCAGAGACCAATCAGCCCTTGGAAGCTTTGCTATTTAAGCAGCTATTAATTGTGACTTGGTGCACTATATATGTGTAATGATCTCTTTGCTACGACCTAATATAAAACACTCATTTTTCCTTATGTTTCCTAAAAAATACTCATAATTTACCAAGTATCTGCCATGAGTATTTATTAATTTTAATTACAGAAACATCATATTTCCAGAGAAAGATGCAATCCATAAATATAAAACTAAATATATTGCTGAGTACAGGAAATGAAGTAGTATTTAATTACCATCATTTGCTATAAGTAACTGTCAAGTGCTAACCACTACTACTACAAATCTCTTGTAAAATGGAAAAATTTATGTGTTGCTGCTAAATAATTTAACTTATTAAAGTTACAATTTTGCACTCTACTTAGAAGAGAGGATCAAAGATATATAATAATTTCTTTACACAATGGCAGCTAGGTGTCTATAGTACTTCCAGGCTACAGAGCCAGAATAAACAACACTGCAGCTAAAATATTATACTCCGTATAAAGCTTGAATATGTTCAGTTTTAATCAGTATAGACCTTTGATCAGTTTCACTGAACGTTTGAACAGTGAAACTCGTCATACAGAAGATAATATTAGTTCTCACTAGTTCAACACCAGAAAGATAACAACAAAAATAACAACAGCAGCAGTCTTTGACTTTTTAATTTTCGTATATCATTTCAGCTAAGACAACAAAATTTATAAGTCTATATGAAATTTATCCTGCTTTTTCTACAGGAGTTTTAAACAGAACACCATCAATGCTGTGAGAAATGTTTCCATCTGCCATGTTACTAGAAATACTATGTAAACACCCAGGTGTGCCACTGAAGTGAAAGGAGATGAGTCATAACCATGAGATTTTATTTCAGAAGTCAATTACATATGCATTCAAAATCCTAGCAGTCAATTACTTCATCAGGTACCACGCTACATTATTATGGAAAGGCTCTTATTTGTGTGTCCTCCCAGTCAAATTGCTTTTCATGTATATATTTTGTGATGGACAGGAGAAACCAGATGGAAATGAGGAGATAAAGGGAAGATTGTTCACAGTACTGTAAATATTGTGACACAAAGGATATCATCTGGAATAAAGAAGAGAGTGAAAGACAGGAGCCAGATGGAATGCAGTGATGAAATGTAAGATACTTCTATGTCATTGATTCAAAGGCAGAAACTGAGGACCTGTGACTCCCAAAGGTAAAAGCAATGACTCATCTTTATTTTCACCATGCCTGTAAATTTATCGCACGTTCTGAATTTCATGATTGTATTCCTGTTGTGAATTTCAAACCTCCAAGGGTTGTAGGAACTGTAGGGACCAAACTACTTTTCTTCTAGAGAGTGCACTTCTAAGCCTGTAATATGTGTGCACATACATGGTCTTTCATATAACTTTTTTCCTCAATGTCCTTATTTACATGACCTTTTAAAGACATTCACAAAAGCTTTTTTCTAACTATCTTTCTGTTGGGAATTTAGACGCAGCATCTGTCTAGATGTCAATGCAAATTCTTTTTCCGGAGTCAAAGCAGTTTACAGAACAGAATCTGAACTTCACCAGCCCAGGAATTTTTTTTTGGTTGGTGACAGAATTTACCATGCACATTAAATATCCAATTCCTCAATATACCAAAAGAGATCAAAGCAAAAAAAAAATTTCTTTCATACATAAGTACAAGAATATCTGCCTGTTTGGGGCAATTTTCAAATCAAATTATTGTTTACCAGCACAAACTGCACAGATGTTTCTGCAAGGAAAAAAAATCTTCCGTAAATTTAGAAATATTTTCGTGGCTTTACCTGTATTGAAATGGAATAGTCATTTATGCGGAAGCAAACAGATGAAATTAATCACCAAGAAGTTAAATAATTTGAAAAAGATCCTAACAGGTATAGCATTTAGGTAAGTGTGAAAAGGAAAAGTTAAAATGGCAACATTGTATGACTTTGCTTTTTCTGCAATGACGGAAATTCAGTTCTTTGATAAAACTCATGGCCTGCTATGCCTCTCAAAGAGCAACGTGTAAATGTCAAACATAATTTTCTTTCATTGCAAAGCAAAAGTCAAGGTACTGTGTGAAACAATATATAATTACTGACTGCACTTGATGTGACACTAAAAATATCTGAACAATTTATGCTAGCTGTTTAAGCCAAGCATGGGACACTCTTCAGATGTGCTTTCCATCACGTTTTAGGAAAAGCAGACACAAAACACTATGTCTCTTTTCTTCTGAGGTGTGGTAAATTTCATTCACTACAGTCATAGTTCCAGGTCCTCCCAAATCCCTCACACTCCATTTGGAGAGAAATAAGAAGGAAAAGCACTATAGTGACCTCCTAAATTTAAGCTATCATGCTGTATCTTTCTGTTTACTCTTACTTCCCCATGAAGTTTCAATCCAGAAGACAAATTCAATTGAAATTTGTGAAGCAGAGCTCTCAAATATATTAACTCCCTGTGAATTCATGAAAATCGGAAACTAGAAAAGAAAGACATAAATACTATTGTCATCAAGGAAACGACCACAGAATGGTTTATAGCCTATTTCAACATAAAATAATATACCCAAGGGAGCACGACAATCAGTGTTACCTGATCTGCAAAGAATTTGTGTCTCATGTCAGGCTAACAATCTGGTCAATGTAACTGAGGGCTACATCAGGAGCTCAGATAGTATTAGCCTCAGGAGGATCCACAGCACATGGCACTGCTGTGTGTTCCTTGACTGTGGCAAAACCTCCAGTGAGTTTATGCCATTTATCATGCACAAGAGGATATGTATTCAAGATGTGCTCATGCTGGCAGTGTTCATCGTTGTGGAGCCTCTAGCATCTAATAAAGTGGCAATGCAGACCAAAGCTCTTTGTCCACAGGATGTTCATAACTCCTCTCTCTCATTTTGACAATCCTTCCCTCCATTCTTCCATCTGGAATATCAGACATTTAATAAAGCATGACCTCCTCTTGCAATCATAGTATACTTGAGTTAAATTTGTCCTTGAGCTAGAAGAGAAAGCCACAAGAAATTTCAACAATTCTGGTTGCTTTCTGAGAGAAAATATTTTAGGGACTTCAAATTATTCAAATCATGATGTGTGAAATAACTTATAACATCCTAACTTTTATAATCATTGAAATGTTATACTGAGGAATCAGAAAGACCTGTGTACAAATTTCAGTGATTTCTGAAATACACACACAATACACAACTCCCTGAGGCCTGGCAGGTTGTGGATAGCAACCGGTCCAAGTCTTCCACAGCACCTGATTTCATCACAGCACCTGTTTTCTTCACAGCTGGCTGGTAAGGAGACAAGGGCTCTTTCAGCATCATATAGCAATTCTGCCAATTGATTTTTTGTATATATTTTAGACAGGGGTATCAATTTTGCTTATTATGATTTCTGACCTCAAACTCATTTGTCCTATCATATTTCTTGTTAGTAATATGATGAGTGGCAGAAAGAATCCATCTTCTGTCATGGCCCTCTGCACAAGGGCTGTGTAGAAAAGATTTTTCTTCTTTACAAAAGAGGTAATTCTTGTGTCAAATGAAGATTTCAAAATTTCTGATGAACTGTGTTTTTCATCTCAAATATACAGCCTACAAAACAATCCACCCAGTTTATGGGATATTGTCTATTAACTCTATTAGTAAAATGATGCCCCTAGGCAACATATGGCCTGAATTTCTTCTTGCCTCTACACATTTCTTTTTATTTTTAATCAGCATACCACTGACAACAATGAAATCTCAGTTTATGTGAGGGGAAAAATCAGGTCCATGTGTTCCTATACCGGGTCCATAGAGCACATTATTCATACAATAATAATCTGATTAACAGTTTGAGAGTACTGAGTTTCGACATGATTTCAGTTGTGTTGACTCTAGAGTCATGCTGTTTAAGAAATGCAGCCTCATATTTTTTCAGTTGTTTGTTATGAAATTGATACACTTCCTATCTAGGTATGTGAACACTTATTCTGTTGCCAAGCTAACTCTAACTTCTGATAGATGTGACAGTTCAAGCAAAGCATTTTGAAGCTCTGCCAAAACCCTGAATTGCAGAGAATGTAACTTTATGCTTAGAAGAATTCCATTAACTTTTGTCTGCCTTGTTTGGTTTTTTTCACATTTTTTTCAACAGCTAATAGCAAAAATTAGAAAACAGATCAGGAAAAACTACTCTCAAATATGTTTGACCTGATTTAGAGCTGGAAAGCATTTATTACTTTCCAAAAATCCTGATATTTCCCCAGAAGTCTTGCTTTTATACAGAAAAAGTAGATACAGATAATTCCAAATCAGATTTCTGCCTAACTTCAATAGCCATTGGAAAAGCACATAACCTTGCAAAATAATTAAGAGCAGAAGAGAACTTTCAACAGTTAGGTGAAGCACATATGCTGAAGCATCTGCAAATTTACCTACCAAATTTGCAAGTCACATATGCCCATCATAAGAGGAAAACATTTGCCAAATAAGACTTCTATTGTCCCTTTTACAATATAAACAGATAACTTTACAGGGTAGAGACCTAAACCAAGCTTATTTTTTTTTATTTCTTTCTGGAAGACTGAAATCAAGAGAATTATGAATATTCACTATACAAAGATAGTGGTTGTGGGACAAATAATTTGGGATTGGGGTTAAAAGCTGAATAAATAAAAAAGGAACATAAAGAAATTGATGAAAATTGCAAATTGTTTTGTTAGGTAATGTATGTCCCAAGGATATTGTTGTGAAACTCCACCACAGGGCTATATAGGAACTTGTGGAGTTTCTGTTCCCTCCAAACCGAAGGACTCTGTATTTTAGCACAACTGCAGAAATTGACAAATTAAGTCAAGACACTCACAGTCTCAGTTCCCAACAGAAAATGCAGCAATTCCTCCATTTGCTTGTGTCAGTAGAAGACATTGATTAGTAAATCCCTGTACAAATCCTAGCAAGGCAACAGCACATGGATGGGTTTCACACTGCATGTTGCCTACATTATTGTAAAAACTAAATGGATTTTAAATCAAAAAGGTTTGTCTTCAATCTTGTGCTGATAATCCACTACAGAAAGTAAATCCTAGCATTTTGTGTCGTTACTGTGAAAATACTTGGGTAAACACATTTTTGAGTAAGTTGTGTTTCACACATGGGAGGAATGTAATGGCTATATCACAGAATGGTTTTGGCTGAAAAGGACCTTAAAGATCATCTGGTTCCAACCACTCTGCAGTGGGCAGGGACACCTTTCATAGACCAGGTTACTCAGTGTTCCATTCAGCCTGGTCTTAAACACTTCTAGGGATGGGGCACCCATAGCTTTTCTGGGCAACCTGTTCCAGTGCCTCACCACCCTCATAGAAAATAATTTCTTCCAAATATTTAATACATCGTACTCCAAAGTATTTTGCTTTAAGCTAAGCACTGGACAGTCAAGTCCTGTACTAGGCATGCCAGCACCAAAGACATGGCTAAAAAGCAATAAATTCCAGCAGGGTGTGTAATCACACAGTATCATACAAATCCCAACTTTCCTACCAGCTAATGGCAGTCACCTTACAGAAGGCTGACAAAGGCTCATGGAGATCCTTCCATTCTCCTTAGTCTGAGGAGGTGTTACGTATGATTTGTAAACAGCCAGAACTGAGAAAATTTTCACAGGAATTCAGGACACACCTATGTGGCATAGTGAATCAAGGTGAGCACTTTGTTTGACTTATGATTTGACCCACTTATGTAATAGAACTCCAGTGGAATCAGGTAGAAGTGATAGACTGCTCTAGACTGCAATAAAGGCCCTCTGCGTGGTGACTTCTGTTATACACTCTGCAACAACTGCAGTGGGACCGGATGATGCAAAGAAAGTGTATAGACTCCAGCACAAACCTGGTCATCTTTTTGTCCAGGGAAAGTTCAGATTGATCACCTGGCATGTCCAAATAACAGCCACACTGGCACATTATGATGAGGAACAGTTGGAGTCAAACAGCTGTGTGTATAGCAATTAGAATCACAAATGTGCGATGTGTATCCTCCTGGTCTGAACTGGACTCCTCAGAGGCCTATCTCTTTCCATGCCCCAAAAACAAAAGAAATGAATCTTCAGAGCTGGGTGCCTTATGTTACAGAAAGATCAACACACTTCTCAGATTTGCAGATGACATCCTCTTCCCTAAGTGAGCTCCTGTCATGATATTCACAATTCACACCTAGCAGGATATAAGTACTCTAATTTCTGGAGGCCTTCGCTGTTTTTGATTTCCCTCTGTTTCCTGATGTTTGCAAATGGTATGCTATGCTGACACTGTGTCTGAATTTTACTCAGCTATACAGACTTACACAACAATTACATGTACACAGCAGCCCAAGCTTAGAACAGACAGGTCTATCAGTGCTTAGTTATGAACCATTTAAAACTCTGTGTCCAAAACTAGAATGTGTCCATATATCCATACACACACACAAGCTTGACAGATTTCTATTTTATATCCTGAAAATAACTAGGTTTTCACCCATTGAAGGTATTTATACTGAAACATGTGAACACGTCCACATTGAAATGTCCAGATCCATTGACAGCAGGTCGCATCTACCTTATAAACTAACCATACAAACACAACTCAGTGAAAGTTTTTGTTTCCATTGATGCAAGAAAGACAAAGTAGCCCCATAGGCAGACCCAGATGGTGCAGAGCTTCTTAGGAAGAATGTAGCTGAATTATTTATGATACGGTGTGATTTTGAAATCAATAAGTAAATAAGGAATGATTAATCAAGCTAGGAAATCACTGGTCTACACTTTTAGACATATATCAGGCAGTGTCAAATAGAACTAAGGACACATGAAATCCATACATTAGAACTGTTGGCATGGCTTTATGAAACCTTTTTAAAGTTGCAGTAGTACGTTTCTTTCTATATCATTTGTCTGTGGACAAAGAAATACAAAATCCATGAATAATTCTCTTAATGTGTTTCCACAGAGTTAATGACTCTCTCAAGTATCAAAAAGAGCTCAAAATTATGCTGCAAAGGAGAAAAATGTAAAATTATGTGTAAAATATATTTTAATCATTCAAATTCAACAATTTTCATACAATTTTGAAAAGCTGCTTGTCATGCTTGTGGGTATTTCAAGCCTATACATATGGGCTTTTCACAGTCTAGTCTGACATAAAATAGGCAGATTTTCTAGGGAAATAACAACACAACATTTTTATTTGACCAGTCTACTCTGACACTACAGTCAAATATTGACTGGAAAAGGTAGTAATTTGCATATTTTACGAAGCTGATATTTACTGAGCTCATTTCTGATGAAAACATTTGATATGATTAAAACTCATTTCATCTTGCAACATAATCACTGATGGAAACTTTCAGGTTTTGGTTTCTTCAAAAAACAAATCTCGACACATTTTTTTTTTACTGTCCTAGCCTTCCTTTCTTCCCCAAGTACCCTGATCCTTTTCCTGGAACACATTTTCCAGGAAACCATTTATACGGACAGAAATTAATTCAAGTTTTCAAATCCCATGTTCCACAATGATTTTAAGGAATTCATTCCAATCCAAAATAAAAGGGTTTCAGGGAGAGTTTGAAAAGAAAAAACACAATAACTGATGTAAAAGTTCTACACAGTCTCAAAGAATAGAATATCACCTATGGCTCTTGTATTTTATAGTCTCCAGATAGCTTTTATGTGTTGTTTTTATTATGTTACCTTATACTCCCATTTCTTAGCAATTGTAGCAGCGCTGTAATTTACTGACTTTCCATGCTTAACATTTTAATTGCAACTGATCTATACAACCCAGCGGTTTTAGAATAGTCCTGAGGTTGCCCCTTATTGTCCTGGTCAGAAGGAAGCCCTTGACCTAGGAATGAATTTAGCATCTACTACCTACCTTTATTCCCCATATATGCTCTCGGTTTGAAGGTGGAGGAATACCACACTGGAAAATGCACTTCTGAAGGACTTTAACACATCCCTAGCCCTCCTAGCTTGCAAAAGTACCAGCCTAAGTAACTGTGTATGGGAAGATGGACTGAAGCACATTTTATAGTGTCTGGTAAAGACAAGGCTTGTGTATTTCATAAAAGTGTTTCATTTTTAATGAGCTATTCACTTTCTGTACTCATTTTATTTAATAGCTTAGCCTCCTAACTCTCTCTTCTCTATGGTAGTGAATTACTTTCCAGAAGTAATAGGGAATTTAAAGCATCATCATGTTGCTGGTATTGTCACTTGAAAATGTGGGTTGTCATCACCTCATCACCTCATCCTGGTTTGCTCATTAGTGACACTCTGTATGAAAAATCTCTAAAGATCATTACCACTGTAGTCTAAAGCCAATGTGGCAACATAATGAAAAACAATTCAGCAGTTCCCTATGCTCTGTTAGTTGTGTTTGTCATAAATGAGTTGTGGAGATTTGGAGTGAATGATCCATATCATATTGAACCGTCCTTTTTATCGCTGACAATTGAAGGTGACTGAAAAGCTGGGTCAGTGTCAGACTGTATCTAATTGGAAACCTTTTCTCATTAACGTTTGATGTTGACTTGTATTAGTTGATGAAATTAGGACCACAGTGGAATGGATTTTATTACGCAGAATGAGCTGGTTGAGCTCTCTTCCATTTCAATGTTTTTTTAACCCCACCCCTGGCTGCTGAGAAAGGAATCCAGAAGCAAGGGAGTTGTGAATGATGCAGGATTAAGAGGAAATTGGGTAAAAATGTCAGTGCTGCTCAGGAAATTGAAACCATGTGCATATTTGTGCCACATTTGTTTCAGCAAAGCTTTTGTGAAAATACTTCCTTATAGATCATCTGAGGTTTTCTCTTTTGAATCAGGAGTGGAACAGAAATGCATCCCAGGTGAAGGGAAAATGGTAGATTTTGGGGGAGGGGAAAATAAGTGCTTATTCTCTGAAAAGAAGAAATAAGGAAATAATTTTTTATAGCTTAGGCAGTCAGTTTTGCAATAAGAAATTGCATTCTTCAAAAATGCCCCCTACCCTGGATTACCCCTTTTTCTCATTTATCAGTTGATGATTGAAGGACACAAAGACAAATTCATAGCAGTGAAAAAGTTAAATATAACTGCATAAGCCTACAGAAAATACTTGAGTCATGCTATAAAGACCGGTAACATACATGCTACATTTTTCACAGATGTTGGATGACTTAAAAAAAAAAGGAGTAATATTCACAAATTCATTTTAGGAGCAAATCATTTCAACTAAATTGATCATAGAACAGTCTGATATAGGATCATGATGCCTACAGACTGGCAGATTGAGATAAATTCTGTGATTACAGAAATTCAGTCCTACAGGATAGGGTGGTAAGGGATACTACCACAAAAAACTCTGTTACGTGGTCTTGTCCTCAAACCCACAGCTTCTCTCAAATAGAGCCTTTTTTATTGGAAATTCATTAAAATTGAACACATAAGGGATATCTTGCTCTCATCTCCTTAGGCATATCCTAAAAGCCTGTAAATCACCACTAATTCTGAACAGAACATCAGAACATGCTGAAACTGGGAACTTTGAGATCAGCTCCTAAAAGAGCAAAGGGTCTCTTCCCAAACCTCTTGCATGAACCTCTCAGAGGTTTTTCACTTCCATCAAACTCATGATTCATGACTTTTTGCCTCAGATTTTTTTAAAAAATAAAAAATATGTAAGTTGACCCAAAATTTCACTTTTTTAGGTATTTCAAAGGAATTCCAAAACCACCATGCAAATAGCTTAAAGTCTGTGATCTCAAAAATTCTGCTTCTGAACAACCAGTTCAACAAACTTGTTTCAACTCTCAAAAATTGCTCAGTCTCATTCAAACAGAAGTATGAACTGTTTTTTTCAATGCCTCCTCTTTTCACGTTTAGTCAGAGAATGACCCCAAATGCATTAGGTCTTGTAGCTATTGTAATTTGTAATCACAAGCATCATATTTTACGTTAGATGCCATATTACAAGTGATAAAGAAAACTGACAGTTTAAAATGAGAGAGAAATAAATTAATGATAGAGTGTTATCAAATGTTCTTTTAATAGCACCTCTGTAACAGATTATTTTGTATGCTGTTGAAATGTGTCACATTTTCATCATGTTTATTTTTTTAAAAATTAAGCTCACAAGGGGCAAAGGAGGGGCAGGCACTGATCTCATTCCTGTGGTGACCAGTGACAGGACCTGAAGGAATGGCCTGGAGCTGTGTCAGGGGAGGTTTAGATTGGATATCAGCAAAAGGTTCTTCACCCAGAGGGTGGTTGGGCACTGGAACAGCTCCCCAGGGAAGTGGTCACAGCACCAGCCTGGCAGAGCTCATGAAGCATTTTGGACAATGCTCTCAGGCACATGGCATGACTCTTGGGGTGCCCTGTACAGGGACAGGAGTTGGATTTGATTATCCTTCTGTGTCCCTTCCAACTCAGAAAATTCTGTGATTCTGTGTTAAATTTTGGTACATATTCCAGCACAGTTATGGGTTTATGTTTTATAAGCGTATTTTTTTTTATTTTAGAATGAAACAAAACTTGTAGGTGTTAATGGGGAAAAAGTGATAGGAATTTTTCATCTGTCTCAACGAAGAAAACACAGAAACCTGCCTACTATTATGAGAAACCTGCATTATAAGCAAAGAAAATTATCTCATGTGTTGAAACTGACAGTTTTGTAGGTTCTGTTTAGCTACTGGTGTACAGAATTGTTTACACTTATCGTCAATCAAGTATACTTTGATTTACATAATGCAATGTTTTTAAATCTCATTTCCTACTCATGCATCATGAACGTACATTTGATACTTGTTGATACTTTGCTTCTAATTCTGTTGCTGCTGGGTTTAAACGGTTCTTAGATTTATATTCTGATTTTCTAAAGTTTTCCTCTGGTCTTATGTGAAAGCTTTGTCCCTGCTTAGAGAGAACATCTTTGGCTCAACATAAAAAGGCAGAATAAAAAAATCATACAACTTTAATATTTTCTCCTCACAATCAACATCTGGATATGATGAGTATCTTGCAGTATCAAACTGGTGCTTGAAAATAAACCTTGTTACAAAGAAGTTTTTCCAAACCTCTCAGCTTCCACAAGGTACTTCAAAAAAACTATGGTTGTATTTAAATTCAGATAGAAACAGGAAGGAAAGCTAGAGACAATAAGAAAAATAAAAATAAAAGTAACATGAAAGACTTGAGATTTCCATAAGCAGGTAAAAATGAACAATTGGCACAAAAGTAGGAAAGATAATTGTGCTTTCTTGCTTACAAAATAGGGTGAAATCCAAAGAAGAAACACTGGCTTTATTAAGAACACGAGTGTTTTATAAAGTCATTTAAAAGCATTGATTTGGAAAATAAAGCTACAGACAAATCTGTTTTGATTCTTTATGCCTTTCAAACAATTCCAAACTTCATTTGGATATGACTGCATGTGATGTTTACACACACAGGGTCAACATGCTTGGCTTGCTCAAATCCATTAATAATCTTGCCCTGATTTACTTCCACTGTATTTATGAACCCTAATTATTAAGAAAACATCAGACAATGACATCCAAACATGGGCAGTTGCTGGTTAAACTCACATGGCTTCCATTCCAAATTGTCTTTCAATGACACTCCTTCTGAGGTTTCAAATGCCATTTGAGAAGAGCTGCAGACGTTTTGTTGGCACCAGACTTGAAATTCATAATGGGCACATTATTTGGCCACATTATAAAATAGCATCATCCATCTAACAAATGAAAAAATTTTAATGGGTGCACTCTTAATTATAATAATTTGGAAGAGAAAGACATCAGCTGAAAGTGAAGTGAGAAGGTCATTCAATGAGATTTGCGACTTTGGAGTCCCTTTTCAAGTTACCGTAGGTAATTGGACTCAATGATCTTAAAGGTCTTTTCCACCTTAAATGATTCTATAATTCTGTGGTGCAAATTCCTGACCAGAGTTCCTGTTTTTCTTGGAGTTTATGACAGATTTTCTTTCTTCCTGGCACATTTCCAAAAGCAAAACATAACTACTTGATGCTTTGTTTGTGATTAGATTTTTTTTATTGGCATAATAGTTCCTAAGATTTTTTAGAAGTAAAGCAACTTTCTGTCACTGAAGGTCAGGGAAGAGGAGAGATGCACACACCAATGCCCTACCAATGGGTGTTTGTCCTCAACCAAGATGGAAGACGGAAAGGTTGTGAAGAAAGAACAGAAATTGAAATAACTCTTTCCAATCTCACAATATCTGTGAGTCAGAAAAACTCTTTGTATGCAGCTCTAACAAGGTGCTGCATTCTCAACTCTCTCTGTTGCACAGGTTCCAGTAAAATTCACCATAAAATATGTATCAAACCACCATACTGTTGTTTTTAGAACAGGCTACACCATTCACAAGATTTTATTCACTTCTCCCTAGAGGTAGCTCCTACTTCCTTTTCTCAGAAAAAATATCAGTGCCTTACTTCCAAGAACCAGTTCATGCCCAGGGACCACCAGCACTTGTAGGAAGATCTGTGCCCTCCATCCCCTCTACAAGACTCCATAAGTGGCAAGGCAGGAAACTGCAAGATTATACATAGTAGACATATCTTTGTCATACAAGTAGATGCCACAGATAAAAGACGTAATTGTCAGAGTGGTGGGACACAAACCACCTTCTTGATTCACTAAGTTACTTTCACCTCAGGCATGATCAGTACGTCAGACTTGCGAAAAAGGGGAAAAAAATGCAGCACTTACTAGAAACTTTTTTTATATCATAGCTGTTGACCCTTCCTCTTAATACATAACTGTGATTAAAGGCTAAATATAAATCCTGTTTTAACCAGGGAGTCTGACTGGCTGTTTGCCATTTGGGAAACAAGATAAATGAATACTCTGTCTCAGCAAAGACAACAGTCCATTATTACAAGTAGATATATGTGACCCTAAACCAAACTGTCTATAGGAAAAAGCAGCTCTTTAGCACCCAGGAACACCAAAGCTAAATAGCAGACAGTGGATGTGAGATCAACACTTAATGATATATGATTGTGACTGAGAAACAATTTGCTTAACAGAACTAAGTCACTATTTAAAAACTAGAGAATGGACTAAGAGCTTCAGCTTCAAGGGTAACATTAACAGTACTGATAACACACTAACAATAATGTACAATTTTACTTACTTCTTTATTATTTTATCTGAAACATCTTACTGACAATTCTGGCTTGATCTGATATTGTTGCAGTAACTGATGGTTAACCTCAGAAAAACACCATAATAGTTTTCTTAAAGAGCCATTTCTCTTCTCCCCTTTTTTTTCTCCTCCTTTTCTTCTTCTTTTTCTCTTTTTTCTTTCTTTTTTTTTTTTTTTAATTTAAATGTTTCTTGGACAAACACATGCTGTTGCAATGATATGTTGCAATGGAGTGCAGCTTTCTGGCATGTTACTCAGAAATATATATTGTGCCCTAATCTGATTGCCTTAATTTTGCAGGAAACAGGACTCTATCTGTATGGCCCTTCTGTGGCACATAAAGATGCAGCTGCTATAAATCACAGAAATGGTGACATTACTGAGGGAGAGAGAGCTGCATGTAGCATTTTTCCTGACCTCTTTGCAAAAGAGTCAAGTCTAGAATTTAATGAAATGAAATCTCTTTCAAGGGAATCCGAATGAGGCTGCCTCTGGAGCACTGTTCTGGGAAAATTATTTCAGCTGGCCTCTGAGAAGATTTACACCTATGTCTCCAGTGTCAGAAGTTAAGGCAGGCTGCATTCACTACCTGGAGACCTTCTTATCACTTCTTATCCTAAAGCCAGGAGCTGCCTCTGAAATTGCTTGAAGTAAAAATGTTTTAGGTATAGAAAAAGATATAAACAAATTAAATAAGAACCCAAGATCACTATAACTTTCATATCAAAAAGTATTAGCCTACCTAGAAATTTCCTGACTGTAGCAGGGAAAGAGATTAAAGTTGTTTTTCACTCAAAAAAAGGCCAAAGGATGCAGTAAGTTATTTTCTTCATGTTAATAGTAATGTTTACTGTCTGTATTATAACTGTTCTTATACTAGACACAATCTTTAGTCAGCAAACTGTTTTTCCCACAGTAAACTGAGTAAACTAGCATTTTTTGTGATATAGTTTTTATTAATTTGTGGTTTTTTTCTCAAACTACTGACACCATCAATAAGAGAACAAATTTCAGTAAATAATTCGGTTTTTGCCTAACATCATTTACTACAAAAATTATGCTCAAGTGAATTCCTTTATTACTCAACCAACGGAACTATTAATATTGTTTTATATTAATAAACTACTGCCCTTTCATCAAGATAAAGCAATTGGTGCTTTTTCAGATCTAAGCAAATGCTAATAATATACCTAAATTAAATGTTTTGATGTATGCCCACATTTGCTTAATATTAAAGAACTGCAATATTGCACAGCTGTGTGAATATTTATTTGGTTGGCTGATTTTTAAAATCACATATTTAAACAGTTTAATTGAAACTGGAAAAAATAGTATTTAAGGTATTCAAACATCTAAATACAATGATTTAAAAGGAAGCTACCAAACCTCTGTATTTCCATTAGACAGAAACACCTATGCTTCTGCATTACTGTAAATGGTCTGAATTCCTCACCAGAGAATACAGGCAGAAAGGTCAACAATTATGCAAAATAAATGATGGGTTTAGAACAATCACTATATCCAGCTGTTACAAAGTAAGCAGACTCTGTAAGCCTGCCTGCCAGGTGCAGGCCTCTTCCCTGTGGGGATGATCAGGACCTTTCAGGAAATGATGCAGTAAACAGTATTACTAGATACCTAGGGAAAATACCTACCAGTATGTTTGGAAACCTAAGGGCCCTAGATACATATACAGGAAAAAAATGCTTTGGCAGATCAGTTTTATTTAAAAATTAATTATTTTTATGAAATTTGTCAGTAGGAATGCTACAAAATTTTTATCTAAAATAATTACCTAAAAAATTTCAGGGTTCCTCTTTCAGGGTTCTTGGATGAATCACATTCTGCCACATTTATCTCCACTATTCAATGACCTGCTTTCTTGTCACTGTTTGTCAAAAGTTATCTAGTTATAAGTACAAGTATTGAAAGATTTAAATGCAAAGTACCATCCCATTAGAAATACTATTAGCCTCTTTGAAGGGACGAAATGGGTATTTTGTGACTTACATGTTCAATTTCTTTGTATTTTGAAGGATCAGTTTCACAGAGAGCTCTTCATACTCATCTGCCGCTTTTAAAATTTGCCTAGAAGCTGCATCAAATGCTTTTGAATAAAAATATATCTAAAGGAAAGTGGTTCAATTAGGAATTCATGTTAACAGAAGGTTTTACTAGGATTATTGGTTCTCAATGCAACACAGTGAATCCTAAATTTTGGACCCATTCTCCCTACTAACAAATGACTTCCTGAATAATCCTTCCCTCCCTTATTTATCTTTTTTTACCTTTTTGTACTCAGATAAAAATGAGGAAACATGGTCAGAGCCTAACATATGGTACATGGAACTCTGCCAGAGCTTCTCTTTTCTAATTTGAAATATCCTTCCTGCTGTTTAAATCTTTGGTCAGCCTTAAGAGTACTCAACAATTCTCGGGAATCAGCTGTAGTGCTTTAGGAAATGATTCCTGAAGTACCGTTAAAATCAGTGCAGAAACTCACCAGCTACATTATTTTTTCTACTTTCTAATTGATATCAAGGATCTAAAAGCAGGAGCTACAAAAGCATAAAGCATCCCAAGGCCCTTTTTGACCAGGAATATGACTTGAACTGTCTAAAAAGTTCAAGATGCACAGAAATACAACAGCAGGTTTGTAAGGGATGGGTGCTTGTCGCTTTCTGCATCTGCCAAGCGTTATTCAAAATTGGAAGTGAATCTAAAGCAGAGGAGAGAACGATTAGAAAATATTTTCCTGATGTTTCATGGCCTCTCCTATCACTGGCTGCAGGGTGAACAGTGACTAAAAGACCTGTAGAAAGCCAGACCCATGAATTTAATGTGCCTGGAAATTCCACATTCTTAGGAATTATGAGATCAGAATCTTGTAATACAAAAGGAAGAAGCCTTACCAAGGATGAAATACTGGTGTATCATTTTATTCTCATCCTAAAATCAAATTTAAAATAAAAAAGATGAGAAGGGTGGAAGCAGTGCAGTCTTAGGCAAAGACTTAAGATTGGATCAACATGTAGATACAGGGATAAGCAATGACTACCTCTAAGCAGAAAGTTACCTAAAATTGTGAGCACAACATTTAGTCAGTTAGAACACATTGTTCTTCCTGGGTTTGGTTGCAAGCAAAAGAAAGCTTCTGATGTGTCTTGAGCCTCCAGAGCAAGCACTGGTAACAGACTGCCGTCTGTTCCTTCAGTCTGTCTGTCCTAGCAGCCTAGGGTGGTGAGACCCAGCATTGCAGAGAATCACAGGGGTGTGTTTAGAGGCTCTGATGGAGTGTAATGAGGAAGTTGCATGGGGTCTTTTGTTGGTAAGTGTCTCTGTACAAATCTGCGGCTGTTGTTCGTGGAGCAAAACCACTGTCATATTCACTGAAAGCAGTGCTCTGTAGTCTTCCCATGAACCAGTAGGAACAGGCACAGCATTTTCCTGAGGGGAAAGGTTAATCAAGGGTAACCCTGGCTTCTGCCCCTTTTAAGACCAAGAACGATATCATAAGCCCTAGAAGTATAATGGGGGACAAAAAAAAAGTTCTCAGATGATATTTTGTCAGTGTGACTTTCCCCTGGCTTCAGAATGAAGCTTACATGCAGCCAGGTCTATTTTTCCCCTAGCCAGAAAATAAAGGTCTCAGAGCTAAAATGTCACATTGCTTCTTATTTTCAATTTTCAGATTGTAGTCAAAAGCTGACATTTTGTCTTGAACTCTGATAGTTGCAAGAAAACAAAGGAAAAGCACAAAGGTGTGAGGAATTAAGGACAAAGTATCCCTCAGATTTTCTTCCAATTTCTGGATTTTGGTCGCTCACGACTGTTACTGGGCCTTCTGCCACTCCAGCCTTTGGAGTACGTGCTGTCCATGCTGGCTGCAGCCAGCTTTTTCCGCAGTGCCATCAGGGTAAGGAGAACTGTGGGTTTCTGGCCTTTGACCATATGCACAGATGCTTCTAGTTGCTGTGTCAGCTTCTTCTGCCACCAAAGATAATTTTTTTTCCTATCAGAAAGCACTAATATTCCCGTCTAACTGTCCCCAGGCTATATACCGGGTGTTTTGTTAAATTAAATTAAATGCACCTTAGATATTGTTATCAAAATAATTTTCCACATCAGTTTTAGAGTATTGCACATGAAGATCCTGATTAGACACTAATTTGTCTCCCTGAAATAAACAAATGCATGGTAACCCTTTTTAAAGGCCTGACTTTTTGCCATAGGGATCTGCACTAGGACCAATTTTTTCATAAGCAATTGCAATTTTGATTAGCATAGGTATTACTTGCCTTCTGCATTCCTCAGTTGTGTGAATCTTGCTCCAGTCTTTTAGAGTTTTGTCATTTCAGTTAGTGAGAATGAGGGAGAGAGTTAACTCATTAATTCAAGCCTCTGGTGAAAATACAGTGGCATGTACCGTACTCACAGTGATAATCCTGTAAGTACAAACATTTTGCAAAGGGTCAGAGGTATTACTCCTTAATCTGAACAGCCTTCACTCTGAAATCAAGATGACACATTTTGACAACTATTCCTATTGCTGACTTACATATTTTTGGGGTAAGGATTTTGAACAAGCCAAAAAATTGCAGTAGAACAGATTTTTTACTATTTTACATTAATGTAAATTACTTACATTTATGTCACATTTGTTACTTATGTCATTGCAACTGACACAAAAAATGTCTTTATGTGCTTGTAGTTGGTGTCCTCTTTATGCAGTGCTGTGAAACCCCGTTCTTAAGCATTGTACAGAGGTAACCAGTACAGATTATCAGTGCGCCAATATCAGCATGGCTCAGCTTCCTCAAATATACAGCTGACGACCATTATCTCATATATGAGAATTAAATAATTTTTTAATGGTTTAGTGAAAGGTGTCGCTGTTCAGGGCAGGGGGTTGGAACTAGATGATCTTTAAGCTCCCTTCCAACCCATACCATTCTATGATTCTTTCATAAAAGATGCTCTTCTGTCCATTAAACACTATTTAGACCAATTACTGTTAGAGGTTGAATAGAAAATCAGGGGGTTATGTTAACATTAAAATTTTCCGATACCACTTTTCATTGTTTGAAAAGTTTCTCATTGAACATACAAAGATTTTAGCTCAGATAGCGTGAGGAAGAAGGAAGAAGAAGACAGAAGCTGCTTAAATTCTGTTAAATCAGGATACCAGAGAACATAAGAGGATAAACAAACAGATACAGTGTGCTGGCATATTTGCTCATTACTAAGCATAGACACTTCACAAAGATGATTTACAAACTGTTACTTGTACTTCATGTGCCCACCATTTTCCTCCGTTTTCTCCCTGTCGCAGTGGAACACATCACACAATTCTTCCATTACTCTCCCTTTTCTTTGTTTTCTCTTTTTCTGAAAGCAGGTTTCCACACCAGGATAGTATTTAAATCTGGCTATGCAACCTAAGAGGAGGACACAGCACAGAAATGAGTGTCAAATATGTGATATATACCACAAGGCACTCTTCTATCATTTATTTTCTATTGTGATTTGTTAGGGAAAAACAGGAGGGTAAAAAGAAGAAATGGAAAAGTGTTGTCAAGGTCACCAACATTTCTCTGGTGCAGGATTTCCCCAGGTGAAATTATTTTAATTTACAAATTTGCAAAGATAAAAAAGGCCCTGCTGTGAAAACCACAATATTCACTGTAGCGTGTGGTGTTGATGAGCTCCACCAGATGATAAAGCAAATTGAAATCTCACATTTCTAAGACATTTCATTAGTGGGGGGAGAAAATCATGTGAAGAGTTATAATATAGTTAATAGTATTGCAGGGTTGATCTCACTAATTTTACAATTCTGCTACGTGCATAGGTTATCATACTAATTAGTTTCATATTAGTCATCTTAATAGAGGGCTTTCATGTTTCCTTTTACTTCAGTTCTAAAGCTTCCAGTTTGATGGCTTCAGACTGTAATAAAATTCACAAATCTCACAAAACAGATCAAAACTGGATAATTGGATTTTAAACAAACCATTCTGCTGTAGGCATGCCACCAAAGGGAAGACAGCACAAGAGAACTATCCAGTAGTTACCAGATTCAAGTATATGAGAGGCACACCCCAAAAATCAGAAGAAAATCTAGCAGGTGCAATATATTGCTTTCTTTATATTTGTTGAGTTTTTTGGGTTTGTGGTTTCGGAATTCTTTTTTGTAATCTTAGATTCATCTTGCAGACTGCTATGACAACCAATATCTCAAAACACTAAACCAGATTTAAAGTGTTAAATTTCAAACAAGTCATGTCACCAGCAGTGAGTGACTCTGACAGAAGGTAAGCACTATATCTAGCTCTTCTCCTTGGTCTTAAGGTTTGCATTTAGCATCTACTCAACAATGAAAACACCTCCTCACAAAAAACAGAATCCTGAAAAAAACTGAAATTAATTCTACCAAAAAAAATTTAAAAGGAGAATAAGTCTTTCATGGTTTTTTTTTCAATTCCTTAATTACTTTTCTCCTTCTTGGTGTTGATCCCAAGAGTTTTATAGGAAATATACAAATGCAGCAAGCCATTCAAAGAAATTCCACCACTTCCAGAAAAAAATTTAGAATGCAGAGAGTTTTTATGGTTTAAAATTAAATCAAAAATTATTAATGGAAATCTTATAATGTGCTTGAGTTCATTTAGAAGAAAGGAGTCTTGAGTATTTACGTTGACGCATTTGTGAATTGTCTGGCTTGAAATTACAACAAATGACAGCTCCAGAGAGGACCTATACTTCTTCTCTAAGCATCTTGTCATGACTATAGAACTCCTTTATTACACTTTTTGTTTGCTCTTAGCCCAAAGCTTAGAAACAAAAGTAGAAAGGCAACATTAAATGATAAAGTGATCATAACTTACATTGTTAAAATTGTACAGACTTCACCAACAAGAAGAATAGTTTAGAAAAATAGTAATACTCTCTGCACAAATAAGTGAGATATGTGGCAGTTTTTGATGAAGTCTTTAATTTGGTAGAGGATTGTCTTTCATTTCAATGGCTTCATGTTTCATGGACTCCAAAGAGTTTTGAATTGCCTCAGCTTTAAGACAACATACTTGCTGATCTATATTCTTTATTGAAAAAAAAATTTGAAAGAAAATTTTATTTTTTTATATGTAAATTGTTCATAATACAACATAAGCAGAGTTCTGAGTAAATTGTTTCTACTTAAGCAGAAGTTTGGAGAGGATTTGGAAATTTTTCCACTATTCCTACTGCTTAGGTAAGGCCACCATGAAATATCATATTTGCCATGTTAACATGATGATAGTATCATCATGTTGAGGGCAAATAATCTCCAAGGTGTTTTAACCCGTATTACTTTTGTTAATGCAGATGCCTTCTCCTAATTATTTTCCCAGGACGGGATACGGTGATTTTCCAAATCTATTTGGCTTGGTTTGGTTTGGTTTTGTATTTTCTTTAGAAAAGGTGGTGACTTTAGGATCAGTTTAACTATTCCAAAAGTGAAGTGATTTATGTGGGAAAAAAGGCACTGCCCCTATGTATTTACTATCCATATTATGACAATATGTAATTGTTGTTTTAAAATGGCTTAAGAAAACCTGGGACAGTAACTTTCTGCAGGTTCATGGCAGATTTTGTTTTCAGTGTCCCTCTCCCAAGAGAAAGATAAATATTTTCTCAGCTAGAGAAAACACAGAAAAAACCAAAACCCCTCTGGTGTAGCCCAGTGATCACTCTTCCAGAGCTGAAAAACACAAATGCCAAATAAGGGTTAAAAAAAACTTCATCTACGGCACTGTAAAAAAAAAAAAAGATGAGACAAGGGGAATATAATAAACATTTGTTTTGATCTTGAGAGTACTAACATCTCTTGAAAGGACAGAAAACAGGCAGACATCTGAAAACAAATTTTTCCAGTTGAACCTATGGTATTCTTCATTTGTAGAATTTTATACACATGTAGAAGAATCAAAAATAGTTTAGCTTAATTTGGTTTGTCATTGAAGACTTATAACTGGGCACGCTTATGCTGCTTTTGGAGTTCTGATGCAGTCAGTAAGAAACTACCCCAATTACCTCATAGGAATCATTACATTAAAGGAAAGGCCTGCTGATGTGTTTTGTACTAAAAAGAAACAGCAGTTCTCATCATCACTAGAAGGTCTTGACAAAAAAGGTGTCTGAAGGACACAAAGATTTTAGTTATACTACTACAAGAGGGTATTTTAAGCTTCTTCCAGACTTGGAAGACCGTAAACTTAATACTGCATACTTACTTGATCATGTTTATGCTACATGTTGAGGAATTATTCCAAAAAAAACAAAAACAAAACTGATTTAAAATGTTGTCTGTCAGAAATTAATGGTTTTATTCTGAATACACTGTATGTTAAGGGATTCATATTTCTAAGCTGGATTGTGTAAATAAAATGGTGGACTTTATTCTCTTGATATGGTATGGAAGAAATTCGGTGAAAACAGAAACAAGGGAGTAAGAAGTAAAAAGAAGTCAGTGGCAATTCTCTGCTCACATGACCTCTGTGTTTTCAGCTATCAACCCCTACTTCAGAGGATATTACACAGTTTCCTGTGAATAAAATGGAGTGAGGGAAAATGTATAGCCCCGAGTTCTGGAGTCCTAGATATTTCTCAGCTCAATTTAAAGCTGAGAATGCAAAGTTCAGACTTAAAGAAAAAGTATTTTGGTAAGTTAATAAATCTCTCCTTGTTAAGGTTTGTGAAAGGGTGAGCACAGGAGGCCAAGGTTCCTAATATTTTTATGGACAGTGGCAAAATGGAAAATATTTATAAAAGCTGGACTGTTGACCTTCTTTCTCAACCCTGTAGAAGAAGTTTTTGCTTGGATAAGATATTCTCTGTGTATTCATACTAGTTCAATGTGATCAAGTATAGGAAGAGGTCTATCTTTGCAACTGAAGACAACAGAAAAGTTAGTTTGTTTTTTGTTCAAAAGGCCTAACCTCAAAAGATACTCAATGTCCTTCACCCTCAGGGGACTGGCTTAGCACACTGCCGGACCATCCACTAATTGCTTTGTTAGATTATTTAATTAACCCTGAACAAACTCTCTTAGGAGGTGCAACAAGGGACATTTAGCCAATCTCCCTCTATATGAAAACCTTGACTGGTGAAAGCTAAGAAGGCAGAAAAAGTGGCCCCACTGGAAATTACACTGCTGATATTCTGCAGAGTGAGGCCCACTCAACATAGTATTTAATTAGCACAAATACCATTTCACGCACTTATTTTTTGATTAATTCTTAAAACTTGGGAGTAAGACTTGCTTTTCTTGGGATTCACTTTGGAAAGTGACATTGCTTTCCTGTCTGTTATCATCCCATCTATTTCATTAGTAAGTCATTGACAGTAGGAGGTATAACAGCTGAAGAAGGAATGGTGCTACAAATGGTAGCAGGATACCAGCCCATTTGTTTCAAGTGACTTCTCAGGACAGCTGGCATTGTAACTGATGGAAGTCCAGTCAAAAATCTCTAAAAAATGTGATACAGCGTGGTATGACAAGTACCAGCTCTGACAGAGGACAAAGGAAAATAAAGCCTATTTGCAGTCTATCATGAGTCAGGTATTTCTGGATTGTGCTAAACAACTGTTTTAACTGTAAAGAGTAGCAAATGCAGCATATACTTCAGCACACATCAGTACTGAGTCTTAAGAGAAACTCCACCAAAAAAAGCTGGTTTAGATTCAAGACGGAGAAAAAAAATCCAGGTTAAGAAATGATGCCTCATCTGAGCAGCCTCATATTTTGCTGAAGAGAAAGAAAATATTCTAAAGTTTTTAACCTAACCTTTGGAGGTTTTGGTAAAGACTTTTGAAACTGCTTTATAATTTAAGAACAATTAAAACAAATATCATATCACACTATCTAGGACAGCTACTGTAGGATATTTTATTGAACATGTCTGGTCCAGCTGGAGTAAAAAATTATCAAACGCTGATGTCCATGAAGGAATGAAGCCCTACATAACTGAAAGTTTGTGTGGCTGCATCTTTTTGGGAGCTCATGACATATCTGTTTAATTGTACTATTCAATACATGGCTCTTATTTGAATATATTTGTTAAGATATTAAATATACCAGAATACCAAAAAATGACCAAGGCTACCATGTAGTGTGCATTTTGAAATCTGAAGTACAACAAACTTTAACTTCCTCCTGCTCAGGGATCTCTTTCCCTTCATATTTTATCATAGAACACAAAAATGGCCGTATCCCAGAGACAGAGCATGTACTCACTCTCACGTGATTTTGAAACATACGTTTTCATAACTGTACTTTTTAAAGACAATTAGAACACTGTGAATAACATCCTCTATGTCTTTTAGACTGAAAATACCAGTAAATTTAGGACTAAAGCTTGCATTATTTTAAAAAAGCCTTCTTTTAATTGTGTGCAGAGCTATGAAAAAGTCAAAAGAGTGAGTATTCCATGGGCAAGTCAACCCAACCAATGGCATAGCATGAAAGCAAGTATTTGGGGCAATACTGAAATATCAGATCAAGGACCCATGACTCCACCATCAGCTTCTGTTTCAGTATAAAGAATGACAGCCCAACTACCTCAATTAACCTCAGTTTTTACAACAACTCTCAGACCAACCTGCTACTGTTAAAACATAATCACTTCTTTAGAGTTTCAATGGTAAAAATAACTACCTTAATTTTTTTCAAAAGATCTGTGGGAAATTAGTTCCAACAGCTGGATAGAAACCAACAGAGTGATCATACCATCGATACAGTGCAAAATATGTTTATCCTTGCATTAAAGTCCTCTCACTATGGGACCCAGATGTTGCTGCTGCCAAAAAGCATGGAAACAGTTGAGTTGTACCTATGCCAATCAGTAGACAGCCAGACACTGTGATAAATGGCATTGCCTCATGCAGAAAGAAAGACAAAAACCCAAGCATGTTATTGGAGTTTTTCTGATGTCCAGCCATGGCTACAGGCTCATGTAGGCCACCACCAGACATGTTTGTGAGGATATCAGATATGAGGATATCAAATATGCCAATTCAGCATCAAACCCTATCTGTATTTTGCCAAGGAGCACAAATTCAAGACCTAAAGGTTGCCTTGAATTCTGCTGGCAGACAAGCTATGCACACAAAAGCCTTTAGGGCCCTTTAATGCTCCCTTTCCCAGCATTCAATTGTGCTTTCCAGCCAAACTCTTGCAGATAACTTATTAAATGGGGAAATGGTAGTGGGTAATGGAAATATTTTTTGGTAGTTTGGAATGAGATTTGACAACCTATTCCCTCATTGGAATATTTTTGGCACTCTGTAGCTTGCAAGAAGATTTTGTATTGTGAAGTCAAATACTGCTGTGGTAATTGACTGTAGCGTAAATATAATTTCCTAATTTATTCCATGTTTCTGCCAACCTTATTTTTCTAGTTGGTCTTATACTTTATTGGCCATTAGAATAGAATATGGAGAGTGTCCTTTATTATTCCATGAAGAAAGATATTTCAAATTTTGCAGCATAAATCCTGTGCTTTTCCAGTGCTGCTTCTCTGCTGCAGCTCAGTCATCTGAATAAGAAATAAGCTTATGCCAGTGTTAGGGTTTAACTAGCAATGAATTTTACTTTATTGCGATATTTATGAAAGCTTTTAAAAATGTGGTTAAGCAGAAACCTTCCATGTGGATTCAGTCAATATTTCCTGAGAAGGAGGACTTAAAAAAGCTGTGAAGTTATAAGTTCTTTTCTCATGCCTCAGATTCCTCTGCCCTTCTTCTCTTCAGCTATTTTCCTGAGTCCTACCTTAGTGTCTCAGTGGTCAGGGAAAATTGGTTTTTGTGTGTTCAACTGTATTTTTAGCAAAGAAGTATCCATGTTGCCTATAAGATAAGCAAGGCGTTTGCAAACTGGGACCAAGAAGCCCCAGGCAGTTTCCAGGCCATTGCAAGTCTAGCAATTATTACTAGTGGTACAGCAGCTGTGAGAGTTGTTATTTTACTTTATCCAGTTGCAGCTAGAGCTCTTAAGAACCGGTTTGTAAACTGTTCCTTTGCTGAGGAGCGTTTCTTGGGATTGACAGAGAACTGGATCTTGAGCACAGTTTTCCAAACCACTCCCCCTCCTTTTCAGAGGAGAAAACTGAGTGTGCAACGAAGCTAGAAAACATTAGCATGGCAGCAAAATACAGTGTGTGTGATTAATGACCTATAAATGCAATAGAGACTGCTGGTTTGGGACATATTCTGAGGTGTTTTACACTGGTTGAGAATTCATAAGTAGCCAGTGAAACTCAAAGGTGTTTTTCAGGGCAAGATCTTCAAAGGTTTAAATTATTTTTCTGGAGAGGTAAAGGTATGATAGTCTAATGTCTGAGGAAAAATAAAATTTTTCAGTCTGGAATAAATTACAATTTTCTTTCCACCAATAGCTCTCTTAGTTGTAGCCCCCTTGAACAGTCCTGAAAAACAGGATCTTCTTCCCTAACCTCTGTCATCCTATGAGTTTATTCTTATAATTGGATTTTCTGTCCGGCTCACCCTTACCTGCTGTCCCTGTGCCCTATACATACTGTATTTCTGTCTGCAGCTGAGGGGGCCTAGAAAGCACCAACCTACTCTTCCCAGGAACTGTACGATGAGAAAACTCTCCAACAAATAGTGAGCTGTGAATGAGAACCTCTTGCCTGGGGACTGTAAACAGAATGTCAATATTTATCCTGGAAAGGAAAAAGTTTAGCCATTTGGTTTATATCACAGAATCATGGAATGGTTTGGGTTGGAAGGAGCCATCAAGATCATCTCGTTCCAACCCAGGGACACCTTCCACTAGACCAGATTGTTCAACTCCCTGCCCTTGAGCCCTTCCTGGGATGGGGTACCCACAGCTTCTCTGGCAACTTGTTCCAGTATTTCACCATCCTCACAGTAAAGAACTTCTTCCTAATATCTAACCTAAACCTACCTTCTTTCAGTTAAAATCTGTTGCACCTTTTCCTATCACTACATAGAATCATAGAATGACATGAGCTGGGAGGGACCCTAAAGATCATTTAGTTTCCACCCCCCTGCCATGAGCAGGGAACTTTCCGTCAGACAACCTTGTGGAAAGTGCCAGGGATGGATCCTCAGCAACTTCTGTGGACAGCCTGTCCAAGTGTCTCACCACCCTAATGTGCCTGTCTGGATGATGGGGGACAAAAATCACAGGATTTAGAAGTCATTTTGGTTTAGCACTATTATATTTTCTATGCTAATAAAGGTTAAAAGTATGTAGCTGAAAGTCAGATATAGGTGTAGATATAACTTAGAACTCATGCTGCACACCCAAAGTCTTTAGAGTGTTTTTCAAAATCTAATACTTTCCAAAAGGAAACTATATATAAACTGAGACAACCATAAACTGATAACCGCAGAAAAGAGACGCTGGAATGTAAATGAGACAGAAAAGAGTGGCAAGAAAGGATCCACAACAACTAGTAACTCTCTTCTTAGAGAAGATAGAAGTTCAAAATAACAGTGATCTAAACAACTTTAAAATACGGAAACATCAAAAACAACAACTAAATATTTCCAGACTTATATGACAGAAAGCTGGAGTATTGTGGCTAATAACTTGGAGTAACAACTTGTCTTTGAGTCGTTTCTTCTAAGTTTGGTCTTCTCCATAAGCAATACCTTCAAGACAACTGGTAACTCTACATTAAAGGATTCCACTGCAGGGATCAGTAATGTCAAAGAAATCTTCTGCAACCTTAAGTAAAAGATACCTGAGCATATACAGTAAGTAATTTTCTGGACTATAAAACAACATGAAACAAATAACAAGAGAGCTACTACCACCATTTGATCACTGGGAACAGGCACTGAAATTAAAATTTTGCATACATGCCTTTCTTCTCTGAATCCTCTGGGATGAATTACAGAAATATGGAAAAAATTTGCTTATTGTAATAATATGTTCCCAAAAGAGTGATGAACCTATGTATTTTAAAAGCTGTTCTATTACAAAGCACTAAGGCACATTTCAGTTTTTCCTGCTTCAAGAACACAAATAAAATATCAGTGACATCTACAAATAAAAGCATTCAGGGATTCAGCTTGTTTCCCTCATGCACATTTTATTTTCAATTGTTATCAATGGATTTTGGATTCAGCTCTTTCTTGTTCTGAATGCTCCTGAATAGGAGAAATAAGCTCACTGCAGACAAAAGTTAGGGTACTAGCTCTAGCATGTATTTAATTGTATATGTTTCAAAAAATACTTGGTAAACAAACAGAAAAATAAATCTTAACTGGAAGTTCAATAAAATGGAACGAGAAAAGATACAGGTACATATTAATGAGCAGTGAAACCATCCAGGATGCCAGTGATGGTGTGAGATAACAGTAAGGAATGAGATAATTACATAGCCGAAAAGATAGTTGCTATCTCATATCATGAGGATATTATAACAGGAGCTTCTCAGTGTCTTTCTTTCCCAAAGGAATATGCAGAAAAATTGGAACTCATCAGGTTAAGAACCAAATAAAAGCAAGTGCCTTGCCTCTCATTTGTAACATCTCCTCCTTGCGGTAATCACAGTGACTTCACTTTCTTATCTGGTGAGCAATTGTCATTACACAAGAGCAGCATATTCTTTAAAATAAATCATTGTTCAAGTGATTTTAGTTTAACTCTACTAATGATTCCTAACCATATCCTTGGATCTAGCCCTTTAGTAATGCAGGCCTTTCCAAACATGGCTGCAACTTAACTGCAATTATTATTCTTCAGTTTCTTTGGCTTTTTTCCTTTCAATAAACTATACAATTAGCTCATTTCAAAAAAGGCAGTAGATAAAGCAAGATAGATAGAATCAAAAAATTTGTTTTTTAAACACCGCTTTCCAAATATCTGTGCTAGAAGGTATTCTCTATGACATTATAGTACCCTGGAGTCTAATGTAAGACCACTGGTTGAAGCCACAGATCTCTTAAAACAATTTCTGTATTGCTGACAAAAATACAGTCATAAATACAAAAATATTCTGCTTCTCTTTTAAGTTGCCCATAAAGATGTATGTATCTAGAAGAAAAAAGCACCAATGGATCTCCAGGTACAATGGCACAAAAGTGTCTGAATGAATACACCTTTGTGCACAGACCAAAAGTGATACCATATATTTTTGACAGGTATTGACTGAAAGAAAACACATCTGCTAAGGAAAAAAAAATAGTGGAAATATTGTTTTATAAATGGCATTTAAAGAAATACCTCTTTTTAAGAGCAGTGAAATAAAGTGCTCAATAGGTGTGCATTGGACAAATAAGAAAAAGTAGAGCCTCATGCTAAAGAACTAAGGTCTACAATACAATAGGCTTAAGAAGTTGGCAAAAATAATTCTGAAAGGTAGAGTGATTTTGTGTCTTTCTTGTAAGAATATGTTAAAATTCTGAAAAGAGGTGGATGACTTCTTGCTGAAAGACTCTCATGGTGAGAGAGTAAAACCAATAATTTTTATGTTCTATGTAACTGTGGAGGGAGTTAAGCAGTTGTCAATAGTGTTGGAAGTTGCATTTAAAGCAGGACTCAAAGGTGTATCTATTCCCTAGGTATATGTGCTTGCAACAAACAGAAAAATAGCAGCGAAAATTTTGAGAAGCACATATGATAACAGGACTAGAATGTGAACAGGGACCACAATTCCTGTTTGGTGAACACAGAGTTTCTTAGGCTTTGAAGTGTCCTGTGTATTTATTCTGTTCCAGCAAAGAGGCTTTTGTGCACATACATAGGATATTCTTCACAATATCATTCATTTGCAGAATACTTTTATCTAGCAAATTCAATAAAGAAACAAGAATAAAAAATTTCCCTTTGAGGGCAGGATTAGCTCTTCCTACAGCTCAAGGATTGTCTTTTATATTTGTATTTTCTTTCTTTGGAGTCCAAATGAAGAATGTCAGTGGAGAGAAAATCAGTTTAACCAAAAAAAAAAAAAAAAAAAGAGAGAGATATTTCCACAAAAGGGCACATTCAACAAATAGTATGAAAGTCTTCTCTGAAAGCTCTCCATCTTTTCTTTACTTTTTTATTGGGATCTAAGGAGGATGAGAAACCTCCTTCTAGCTGGCTGTCTCTGATTTTTCACTAACCACAAGTATTCTTGAGTTCTAAGGAAGTACAGAAGCTGCCAGAAAAAGTCTTTGTAGTTTTCCAGATCAGACTTGCACTGTCAAAGGTGAGTCAAGAAGGGACAACTTTACTTCAGAGATACAGTGGATCTCAAGAGTTTTGCTAAACTCCTCTCCCACTGATTCACTCACCCCCATACCCCAGACATGTAATTTCTGATACTGACATTCAGGAATGATGAAAAGGCCCAGATCTGCAGCCTGAGAAAATATACCCAGACAAGAGTACTCTGCATTACCTACGGGAAGTTGTACCCTTTAAAAGATTAGAAAAGCAGTCTTAAGCAAACCAAGGAACACCTCCTTTAAACACTTGTAGTAGAGCAGAGGTGTTCTTCTCATGGATGTGGATTAGTTACTAGTCTTATTAAAACTTATTTCATGGTGCACCCTTCTTTTTTTGTATTGGATTCAGAAATATTCTTCATTTCCTGTAATTTTTCATACACAGATGAGTTACTTTGATCTCTGATCAGAAAATATTTCTAAACAGCAAAATTTCACAGCACACTGTCAGTATCCCTTGAGTGGCCCATATTGAACTTTCAGCTTTCAGTTTTAATTACTTTATCAGAGAGAGGAAATGATGGGGTCCCAGTTCTATCTTTGCTTCCATCTAATTCACTTCTCCAGCTCCTACATTTTTCCTGAAAGCTGGGGATTGCTCTCAGTTGTCATTTTCAGTCCTGCTCTGGGTTTAGCAGGAGGGATTTGCTGCACAGCAACAGAAGATGAGGACAGGAACACACACACTGGAAAAGCAAAAGACATTAGAGCTCTAATGCAGAAAAAAATACCACTTCTGAATGTTTCTGCCTTAGTGTTTAGTAGCTGATATCACATATTAGGACATCCAAAATATCTATTGGAACTTAAATATTTTCCAGAGATGCATAAACACGTCTTTACATCAGCAGTAAAATTTCTTATTTGGACAGTGCTTCTTATGTCATGCAATTCAAGGGGGTTTTTTATTTTTATGTAGTTTTAAGTATTAGGGTTGGCCAGCAAATTATTCTGTTAATTTTTAGTCAATTATATAATTTTCTCTTTACTGCTGTTTTAGTTCTGTTTTTCTACTAAGATGGAGAAGGAAAAAAAAATCAGCCAAACATTATACAACCATTTAGTCTACACAATAAAGAATGCCCGAAAAACTGAATGATCTAATTGGCTAGAGTGGAAAACAGCAGAATTCACCACTCAGAGCTTATTAGTCTGTTCATTTAATTAAGATTATGCAAATTCTTTAACAAAAAGTAACATTTTATTATAAAATTGCATTCTCTTAGTCAGACATTTCACTGTCTGAATTGTACTAGAGGATGTTCATTTAGGACAAGCAGCTTTGATCATAAATATGCACTTATTCACGCCTTGCCATGTCTTATTGATTAAACAGGATATTTTCCCTCTTGTAAGAATGAAGTTGCAGTTCAAAGGTTTTAGGAAAACATCCACTATAAGAAATTGGCAAAGGAAGTGTATAGTGCACTACAACCTCCAGAGAATTGCATGGTGTTCCCTTTTCCCAAGCTTCTGTGTTTATTGCTGAAAAAAGAGTGTGTGCAGTTCGTGCTGCTGTTGAAATTCAATAAATATTTTTTTAAAAGAGTATGCTGGAAGACAAAGAGGAACTATATTAAATGCCATGAAATCAGCAGACAGGTCTTCAAATCTTCATTTATTTAAACATATCATGATGTATTTCATCCACAATGTGCAAGTTACAAATGAAAGCTTTGGCTCACATCTCCTAACAGAGCTAATAACCTTTGCACTAAATTCCAGAAAAGCAATCCCAAAATGTAGTAAAAATTATTGAATCCCAGAGACTTTTTGTATGAAGGAGGGAGCTCTCTGATGGCTTTTGTGTATGAATTTCAGTCAAGATATCTGTGGTCTTTTTGCAGCAGAAGCAAAGAATGCAAATGTCTTCTCTGTTTAGACAGAAGGATTAAGTTTGGGGGCAGTTCACTTTTAATTTTTTTCCCTTCTTTTTTCTTTTTTCCTAAAATCTCTGTGTGATTTAATAGCCCTCTGAAACTCTCAATAATAAGTCCTCCTATGGCAAGTTCCAAAATGGAAACCAAATACCTCCCGAGCCTCAGAGAGGGTGCACTGAATAATAAAATAAAACAAGGCTTTGTACTCACACAGCATTCTCTGAGGGTTTCTAAGCATTTCAAAAATACATGAATTCTCACAGCAAGGTAAGAATATGAGTTGTCTATGAGATTATTATCCTCATTTTGCTAATAGAGATACCAAGATAGGAAAGTTGGACAACCTGCCAAGCTTGTGGTACACAGTCAAGAGAAAGCAGATCAAACCCTACTTTGCAATATAAACCAACACCATTGCCAACAGCTAGCCAAAGTTTGGTAACCTCAGAACCTTACCAAATCTCTAAGATGTCATATAACTACCAGAAAAGGTGCAGTCCGAAAAGCACTAATGTGAATGGAAATTTTTCTGCTAGAATAAACACAGTGAACTTTGAAGATTTTCCTGAGCCCAGTCATCCCCAATGACATAAAAATGGAATAGGTTTTGGCACTTCCTGCCACACTGCCAGGAAGTAATCTAGTAATTTCCTTTCTTGAAGGATTTTGGAATTACTTTTTTTAAAGCAGTCTTTAGCACAAAATAGCAGTTCTTGAAAGCATCTGTGTTCTTGTGCATGGCATTACCAGATCCACTTCAGGTACTGTGATTAGGCACGTCTTAATCTGGGAGGTTACAGGGCGTGAGGGACATTTTTTTCTGAATTGTCTTTGAATACAAACAAGAGTATTATTCATATTGTTACCCACAGATGTATTAATTTTTTGCTGTCTTCTCACTTAACGTGGTCACCAAATAATGCCTTTCCACGGAGTTGAGAGTTAAAAACTAAGAGAAAACAGCAGTTAATTTCAGGATGAGATTAGCCCTGCTGTATGCCATTCACTTTTAATATCAAACTCTTTTTTGTTTTGGGTTTCTTCTATCTCTCTCTGCATAACAACATAACATGAGTCCAGCTTGTGGGCAAGAGTGCCACCTATTGAGTCCCTGGCAATATTTGCCATCATCAACAAAGGAAACAAATTCATGTATATACCATTTCCTAGGATGCATCTGTAAATGGCAAAAAGACAAAAAATATCTTCCCAACTGAACCCAAGACTGCTATGTATTCAGAAAGGAAAAAAAGAAAAAAAAAATAGAGAATTTAGGAAGTGGTGTCACCCTAACAACCACATTTTCAAATATGCTTTTTCTATTCAAATATCAGGAAAGGGGAAAAAATCAAGATACAGAAAAATGTCAAGTACTTATGATAAAAAACCAGCGTCTCTAATAAAAGAGCAGTTTGTTTAAAACAGTTCAGATACAGTTCAGGGTAAGTTTGTCTCCTGATTCGTCCCAGGGAGGATTTTTTCCCCCTCATCATATTGGCTAGTCATTATGTTAATTAAATACTTTACTAAGCCAGGGTGTGCTAGATGTCACCTTGGAAACACTTCAAACAGTATTGAATAATATAAAAGCTAAATATAAGGCAGCCACATTACAGGGTTATATTACAGAATGAACTAGCTTTTCTTTCTTGACAGCAAAATTGTAAAGACAGTGCATATTTTTAAAAATTGCTGGAATCTCTGGAAAGTGAGGAAAACCAAAAAGACTTACAAGAACACTGATGATTTTTCCACTTTATTACACTTGCATATGAATCGCATTTTCCTGGCATCCTGAGCAATGATGACATATGAGAAATATGTATATTTTTGGAAGGCTCGTATTATTGTTGACTTGGGTATATATACTGAGTTTAATCAAGGGAAATCCTATTCATATTATATGCTTCACTTAATGGGCACTAGCTAGACAAACTAACCATTTCCTGAAATGTGCTGAAAAATAGTCAGACAGGAAAATTATCAGAATTCCATCTGTACGTGAACACTTATCTCCACAGACAAGTGCATAAATGTGTGTACTTCATTTTAACTTTCATTGGAACAGCCCTTTGTTTTCCTTCCTTTTCTGAGGCATTATGCAATATCATTTACTCCAAATGAGAGTTTGTGGCCACCATTTATGTTGATGACCTCAGAGAGAGTCTATCAGATTGGGAATGTGGAACAAATAAATTCATTTAATTTAGCTACAAACAGCATCCTGAATTAATCAGATCCTGATCACTTTTCAGAGCCAGTCTCTCTAAGAGAAGTGATGTGCAAGAAATGACAGTGAGTGAATTCTGGCAGTTTATTCTGGTGTCAGTGTATGCATTGCTTCAACGGAACAAATGCAAGAGGGAAAGAAATACCTTGAGGAAGCCCTGATGGAGAGATGTGAGTAAATGTGTGTGTAATTATTGCCTCCAAATGACCACAGTGATGATCAGATAACCCCACAATAAGCAGGCAAACATGAACAGCTGCCACAAACTCCAGAACCTAAAATATCGTGACAGAGAGGTGGATTCTCCCTCAGTATGCAAATATGTGTAAGCACAGATACAGATACACAGATACAGTTCCTGAGCCCAGGGATTTCTTTTTTTTACTGTTACTTAATCATGTCTGCAACATTCCTAGGAGATCTGCGGATCTGGCCTGTGGACTGTGCAGACAAAAATCCCAAAAGCCTAATCAATAAACCTTGTCTACATAAGCTTGCTTTATTCCCTACCCTTCAGAAGCCAGACGCCTCTAAACTGTCTAGCAGCCCTGGGACATAGCCCTTTCTTGCGCTGTATTTCCTTCTTTGGGTTGATGAACAAATAACAAAACTTAATTCCCACAGCCTTATTTACTTCTCAGAAAACTCTGAGACTCCTGTGAATAGGCAAAAAAATCTGACTTGATGCAAATTGCTGAAATCATTCAGAGGAATCATCTACCAAAATCACACTAACAGTTCCCACTGGAATGATGTGTCCAAAGGTTTGAACCCACAGTATATCCAGGATGGCCAGTTCCTGCCTTCCTATACATTTCTAGTTTCTCTATCAGTGACATTCCTCTGGGTTCAATAGGTTTTTGTCACTTGCACACAACAGGGATTATTCCTAGCCATCTTCTCTCCCTGGATGTCATGCAATTTATAAACTGGACACTGATGTTAAGAGGACGGATTGAAGAAAGGTAGGGACTATTTGCGGAACCAGAGCATATATAGCATGTAATAGTGCTGAATACGTCCCTTTCCCCTACCAAATTTTGAGCTCAGGTTTTGGCAGCAATCACAGGAAGGTAAAAATCATGCCAAGTAAGAATGTAAGGGGGAAAGAAAAAAGGAATGAAAAGGAGCATGTCAAACAAAATGTGTTGTTTTAATTTAACACAAACACCCTTTTAAGGGCTCAGGGTAAAAATCACTCCAAGTAAGGACATAAGGAAAATATAGAGAAGCAAAAAAGAAATATGCCAAAAAAACAAGCTGCTTTATTTTAAAAGAAAGTCTTTTGAGGGTTCAGGGCCTGAGCCTCTGCTAGGACTGCTACACAGGCTGGAAGACTGCCAATATATCAGGTTGCAATAGGCCATTAGAAGGGGCTGAATACGGATAATCTTCCCTAAGGGCTGAGCAGAGTCATACTGCCTTGATTACTTTTTTTAATTTAGATTAAAAATCCCTATAACAGTTGCAGACTAATTGGAAAAAGACTTTAAAGTAGCTTTAGGAAATTAGGTAAGAATAGTTTTTATTATTGTAGTGAGCAGCAATTGCTGCAAACCTTTTCCTCCTAAAGGATGGGAAGTCAATCATGAGAAACTCTTATCGGAATAGAAAACCAAACCTTGTCCCTTATGGGATTTCATCCTTTGAAAGCTTGTTTTACTCTGACCATTTTATTTCAAGTCAACGTCAGAGAGCAAAACAAGTGCTGGAAAGGCCAGTCTCTCAGCAATCCATACACAGTTGCACGATGTTTTTAAAAAAAATTTAGCTTCACATGTAGGTGACCAGCCACTGCAACCATAGGCCCAAGTTATGATTTCCTGAACTTTGACAAGAATGTTAATACCAGTATTTTAATAAGAGGATGCTTCTGATTTAGCTTGAGCATTCTCCCACAGTGTTGTGATGTGAATCCCAGCATTCATTGCTCTTTATCACTACTGATCAGCAATTCATTGATCATATAAATTCCAATACTGATTTGAGCTCTGGAACTCAAAGATCAACTACAGTATTAAAGACCACAACAATCAACTGATTTCCAGGAAGAAACCTAAATGTAAGAGTCACATGCAACAGCAGCAATATGTTAATGTACAAAAGCCAGGGTGTGGAACCGGGAAGAAATTAGAGAAAATGTCACTGATAAAAGTGGTTAAATATCCACATGTAATCAGAATTCACAGGTTTGAGAAATAAAGCAGACACTGACATGGAAAGTAGGTTAGCAGAGGCCTCTGTCCATTTCTTTTCCAAGTGAATTTGCATCTGAGTGTCATGATAGCAGTGCCTCTGCAGTCACTGTCAGTTTCAAGGAGTTACAGGATTTAGGCTCTGAACTATACAGCTTTCACTCACAACCTTAATTAGAGGTTTGCAGAAGTAGCCACAGCATCCATGTGATTAATTCAGATGTGCAATCAGATCAATGCTTTCAGGAATATACTTTTAGGGAAAACAGATTGATATATTGGGATCATATATTCTTGACAATAAGGGGCAGATTTTCAAGCTCTCAGCTCTCACAGCTGTGGTGACATTTTCAAAATGTTACTGAGCGTCCATTAGCTCTATTTTCATTTCTTCATTCAGATTTTTTCTATAAATATATATTTGCATACATATATATATATATATATATTCGATGTACCGCTTGTTTAAAAACCTGTACACAGCTCTGTTCATTCAGTCCATGGACATAGAGCATCATTCATATCTGCTGCCTAAAGGTTCTCTAGAACTTTCTTTCAACCCACTATGCTCATACTATCTTTATTTTTTGTGTGTAGTACAGAAAAACAAAAGCTAGCTACTCCCTTGTATTCCCAAAGAACATCTAAAGCACCTGGAGCCATGTTCTAAGAAGAGAAGCCGAGAAAAAATAGAGAGCTCTGCGTATGTATCAAGATTGATTCTGAAATAATATAAAGTCTGTAAAGGGATTTACTGAACAAATCAAAAGAGGAAGGCAAATTCTTTAGACATACTAGATTTTCAGAGCAACTTGGTCCCTGACCCAAGATAGCTATTTACAATTCTTGGCCCTTGCTGAAGGTGAATGTGTCTCAGCAAATGCTGCTCAGAGTGTCCCCTATAGCTAAGCATCTGGCTCCACTGTAGCCTCATCTAATAACAAATGAGCAAATGTTCACAAATCTGGAACACATATTCAAACAGACTACAGCCAGCTTTAAAATTAAGCAACCCTCTCTTAATCTATACTGCACGTATTTGGGAGAATTCTCTGTTTCATGACAAAGGACTGTCAGAAAAAAATACATGAATTAGTATGAACTGACACAGGACCCTAGACATTTCTCACTGTTCTGTAGCAGATTTCAATTCTGATGCCTAACCAACAGCCAGCTAATTTTAGATAGGAAAAGAAAGGTTGATACAAGCTTAAAAATAATTTTAAATGAGACATAGAATATTTGGAAAGTATAAATGATACAGAAGTATAAATGATATGGAGCTTTGAATCATGGCACTCTTACTACCCAGCATCCTTGAGAAGTAAGGAAGGATTTATAAATAAAATATATACCTCAAAAGCCAATAACAAAATTCTTATATGTTGCTCTTTCACAAATAATTCATCTAAGAGATTAAAAGTCACAAAGCCTTCAAAAGCAAAGGATGGAAGTCTTCTACCACTAGCTGCTTTTAAGCCCATTTATTTCTGTGTACAGCTACAAGTCATTGTAAACAGAATAATCAAGAAATTTCAGCAGATTATGCCCCTCAGTTGCTTTGGCTGCCATGCTTACTAGGAGGAATGGTCTCCCAGGGCAGTCCCACTCCTGAGACGGCGCCTCTAAAGCAGCCTCCAAAGCTGGTTAACTTTACTGCCCCATGATCTGATATATTTTGGACATATTTCCATGTCCTTCTGTAGTCTGTTAAGACACAACCCCACTCCCACTTTGTTCAGTTGTAAAAAAGTACTTCACTACTTTATTTCATTCCACTTCCTGAATAGAGGTGGAGTCTGGTTACCTGGGTAACATAAACACAAAATCAGACATAAAATCAGAATTTGTTTGGCTTCCTGATTAGGCTATTGAAGAGCAAGGGATGTCTTACACATAAACAGGTTTCTGCACAAAAGTCAATAACTGTGTAATAATGGATACCCTCTTAGGTATACCTGTAAAAACTGAAAGAAAAGAACATAAAAGTAGCCATGTAGGATCAAATCACAAAATAGAGCCACAAGTTCATAGGATAATTCAGGCCAGCTTGGACTTGAGGAGGTTTCCCAACCCTGGTTCAGCTTGCTGTGTGCCAGGACCCAGTGCCATCTCCCAAAGCTTCTGCCCAGCCCCACTGTCCTAGCCTGCACCCCTGAAGGGCTCTCCCTTCCTACGACACCACTTGGACAGTGCCCATGTTGAATTTTATGATGTCCCAGTCAGCCCCCTTCTCCTCCTGCTCCAACCACTTTCAAATGGCAGACCAGCCCCTGAGTGAAACCACTGGTTCCCCTCGTTGTCATCTTCGACCTTGAGGCACCTATCCTCCATCTCCAACTCTGGACCACAGATGGAGATGTCAAGCAGAACAGCTCTCAGGACAGACCCTACAGGACCCCAGTTACCCATCCCCATGAAGGACACAGCCCATAAACCACAACCCCCCAAGCCTTACCATTCAACTGGGAGGTTGTGGTGTACAGACCCATACAGAGTGGTATTGTCTCTCTAAATGATGCCAGTTTGGAGGTGGTGCTTAAAGCAAATTATAATGGGGAAAAGTAACATTTCCATTAGTATGGTTTCTTAGTTTTTAGCATCTAGAAATTAAGTAATTTCAATACTTGGAGTAAGAGTGATTGGTGGACTTTCATTTTTCAAATATTCCGTTACTTTCTGAATGCATCTTCTCCTGACAATAAATCCTATAGTGTCATTATGTATTGTGTGGGGGAAAAAAATCCTCTCTTGTCATAAACATCCTGCCAAATAATGTCATTTTCTCCATCTTCATTCTATTGCAGGAAAGTGTGACTAATCAGTCCCTGTTCACTTCCTTCTCATCATTCTTGTATTTATCTAGTACCCCCAGTCATTTTTCCTTCCAGACTAGGGAAGCCTAGTCTGTTTAATCTATCCTTATGTGGAAATGAATGGAACATCGTTGTCATCTTTCTCCCTTTCTAGTTTTATTGTGTCCTTTTTGAGATGCTATAATGAGAGCTCTGCTTAGTATTAATGATACGAGCACATCTTGGACTTGGGGCACAATAATGTTTTCTGGTTTGCTCTAATTTTCTTTCATAGTAAGTCCTAAGAGTTGATTTTCCTTTTTTATTGTCTCTGGGTATTAGGCTGATGTTTTCATAGAAATAGACACAGTGCCTCCACAATCTACCTTCTGAACAATAATAGTTCATTTAGAGACCATCACTGGGAATGCATGTTCACTGAGTTCATATAGGTAATGGGGTTTTGCCCAGATACATTACTTTCATGGAACAGAAATCTCTCACTTTATCACCAAGTTGCTCAGTATTGTGATGTCCTTCAGCACTTTTGCAGTCAGCTTTCATTTAACTGATCTGAATGTCATATTATCAGCAAATATTTTTACCTCTCTCTCTGTATATGTATCTATCCACTCTTCCCATAATTTTAGCAAATACGTGGATGAACACATATCTCAGCTCCACTCTAAATATTGCAACACCTGACAGTTATTTCTGCTTTTAGTGCCAGTAGTATTAGTAGTGTTAGTACTAGTATTAGTATTGTTGTTGTTGCTCCATTTATATAAAATCCACAGGATCTTGCTCAGTCATATAATCTCCATCCGTAAGGAATTCTAATACATTTTCAAGGCATGACCTCATTCTTCAGAAGCCAAACTGAATGTTTCCCAGTGCGTCATACTTATTCATATGTATTACTGTGTTCGTATTATGGTTTCTTCCGGAGTGTCCACTACAGAAGTCAAATGTACTCATCTATTGTACCCAGACCTGCTGTGAAGCCCTTCCCAAAAACCAGTTTCAAATTTGTGAAATTTGACTCTTCTAGCCTCAGGGTCATTTTAAACAGTAAGTTGTATGCCACAGTTCATAGGTCAGCAATTTTGTACTGATTGCCTTTATAACTCTTTGTCAAATATAATCTGATTTTGACAATTTATGGGCTTTCAATTGCCTTTATTGAAACTCCTCTACTGCAGAGTGTTGTGATGGATTCTGAGCCTTTACTTCACAATGACAGAAACCTCTCCTGTCTTAGTACAACTGTGCACTTTAAATGAATATTGTCCAGCCCATCATCTGCTCTTTAGATAAATAGCTGATGAAATGAACAGGCCTGCAACCACAAGTCCTGATGAAACTCACTTGAAAAGGTTTTCTATATTGATGGTCAGCCTTCAGTAACCACTACCACCATCATAATTGTAACTGGGCATTTACCTCCTTCAGGATGAACACAGTCATCTTCTCTGGTATTTAATCTTTAATAATTTGACAATAGCAGCAAAAGCTAACCAGAAGGACATAGTATATTTTAGTTTGGATTCTCTGTTGTGACTTTTAGATTCTTGTTACTGAAGGGGAAAGAGCTGAAGGATCCGAGCTCTGCATGTTTGACTGCAGTCAGGGATATTTGCTGCATACACACATTTAAAGAGACATCCAGACACAGATTCAGTGCTCTAAATATCTGTCTGTCCTTGTTAGCTCTTCTTTTGCCTCTGTGGTATTCCTGATGCTTAGTAAATGACTGCCTTCAAGTGCCTGCCTTGACAACTGAGCTCTATATAACAACCGCCAGCAAAACTCAAGTTGAATCAAGGGGCTGCTTGAATAATTTATATGAGTGTTACTTTTACAACTTCAACACATTTACAACTAAATCCAATACAAATGAACTGCCGTATAACAGTCTATCCATGGCAAATTGGGCCAGAGAGATCCTACAAGTTCATGAGATTTTAAAAAACCAAAGAACGAAAAAACAGCAACTGAATTCTACTGGAGCTTATTATATATTCTCTACTAATATAAAGCTTCTAACAAAAAGTTAAAATACCAAAAATCAGTTGTTTATCAGAACAACAACAACACAGGTTTGTCCAGACGCAAGATTTTAGCCCACCTTCATTCAGATCTGTTTTCCTGGATTATGCAGTCTACGCTCAGAATTACTGAATTTGAGAATGTGTTGATTAAATACCTGTTAGATCGGCCTTTTTAAAGTGGAAATGCAAAATATTATGCTTAAACTGACATCATTGGGTTCCAGTGAAACCATTCTCAACTGAAAGGAGATAGACGCACTGTTGGTTTACTTATGTAATTTTCCAGGTTGCACATCCCTTCTAGTTCTGCCTAATAATGTAACACTAATTATAAACAAAGTAAAGAAACTCCATTAAAGTAAATTGCTATTGTTTAATTGACCTCATTTGATATACAGAAGGTGAGTGTACAATTTTTTAATTCATTTACAAAGATCCAGGCAGACAGTCATTAAAATAAATTTATGTATTCTGTTTATTCTCCTATGCAATTATTTGTAACAGGATTTCAAGAAGGAAAGNAGGAAGGGAGGAAGGAAGGAATTGATTAAGATGGATGGAAGTGGAAAAAAGGAAAGCTGTGATTTTGAAAAACAAAATATTGTATAAGAAAAGAATAAAAAAAATACATGAACTTATCTTAGTCTGTTAGTCTGTGTCATCTCAACCATTTTTCCAAATTTTCTTACAGAGGAAACTGTATCCTGCATATTGATATGCAATCAAGCAAAACATAATTTTGAAGATCAAAAAAAATGAAGCCCTTCAATAAAAATGCTGGCAAACTGGAAAACTGGTAACAATGGATGAAGAGAAGGCTGAGGTACTCAACAACATTTTTGCCTCAGTTTTCAATGGCAACCTCTCTTTCCACACCTCTCAAGTGGATGGACAGCAGGATGGGGACTGGGGGAACAAACCTCCCACTGTAAGTAAAGGTTGGGCTCATGACCACCTGAGGAACTTGAAAGTACATAAATCTTTGATTAAATGCATCACAGAGTCCTAAGGAAACAGCTGATATAATTGTCAAGACACACTCTAAGATATTTGGAAGTCTTGACAGTCAGATGAAGTTCCAGGTGAGTGAAAAAGTGGAAACATTGTACCTATCTTTTAAAAGGACAGAAATGAGGATCCTGGGAATTACTGACCTGTCAGCCTCACCTCTGTGCCTGGGAAGATCACGGAACAGACCTCCTAGAAGCTGTGCTAAGGCACAGGGAGGTGATTTGGGACAGCCAGCACAGCTCCACAAAGGGCAAGTCCTGCCTGACCAATTCCATGACCTTCTATGATGGACTGACTATATCAATGGACAAGGGAAGGGCTACAGATGACATTTGCCTGGACTTCTGTCAAGCCTTTGGCACAGTCTCCCATGACATCCTTCTCTCTTAAATTGGACAGAGATGGATTCAATGTTGGACTGTTAGATGGATAAGAAAGTAGTTGGGTGGTGGCATCCAGAGGGTAGTGGTCAATGGCTCAGGGTCCAAATGGACATCAGGGACAAGTGGTGCCCTTGCTGTCTGTATTGGGACCAGAGATATTAAATGTCATCGAAACGGACATAGACAAAGAGATCAAGTGCACCCTCAGCAAATTTGCATATGACAGACACCAAGTTGAGTGGAAGGTCTAGTGAAAGTCATCCCTATGGGGCAGCAGGTAGTTCATAACTAGATGATCTTTAGAGTCCCTTCCAACCCAACCCATTCTATGATAATATACCTTTTATTTTGAGAGCTGCATTTTCCTTAATGTAGCAACAGAGTAAGTATGAGTAGGGGTTGTCATCTTAATCACAGTTTAAGGTAGTAGAAGCTGTGTAAATTGCTAGCTATTTGTGTGAGTAAGAGTAATTAAAGATGAATCATAAGGTGAAATATACAATCAAAAGAAAAATTACTACTAGTTTTTCTGTGCGAGCCCTTTACAAAACCACTGAATACTTATCTCACTTTAAACCTCCTGTCCTTTTCTGGATGGAATGTTGCCACTAATAACAGCCATACTACCTCCTACTGAAAAGATTAATTGCATTGGTAATACTGTAGTTAAAAGTAAAAATGGAATCCAAATGGATTTGGTACTCCGAAATTCAGAGTAACAAAGTCTTAGAAGTTTAAGATAAAAGACCTGCAATATCAACTGAGTATTCATAATGAAATTACTATAATTCCAACAAGAGGAGGAATTAAGCAATGCACAGCTAAACTGTTCATTTCCACATGGCCTGGGTGACATACAGCTTAGGACATATCTCAAGTTAGGTCTGACAACATATATAGAAAGCCACAAGGTTGACAGATGTTAGCATCTGAACAGTGAGAGGCAACCATGACCAGCTGGAGAGTATTTTCACTACATGTCCTCACTGCACTCAGTCAATGCAATTTTCAGAGGAGTTGCAACACAGATTGTGTAAACCAAGTTTTTTACTATGCTAGTTTGGGCAACATAATTGTTCTCTTCTTTACAAACTTTAAGCAGAAGAAGCATACAACAGAATCTCAAATTAAAAAGATTAAGGCAACAGAATAGAGATTTGAGAAAGAAAGGCCTTACTAATGATTTGTTCAGGATTTAGAAAGGAGCATAAGACAGTTCACTAATTTTCACAGAATTTAACTGCTAACTTTGAAGATAAACACTGTGTGTAATAGTGCCACCTGGTGACTGAATTATGTCAAACACTAATTAAATAAGCCTATTAACTCCATTAATTATTCATGAATAAGATCCCATCATCCCTGCATCGAGTGAAATAAGTCCAAACAATTGGCAATCTATTGCCAAGGTGCTATAGTTCAAAGGTTAATTTCAAATTTGTCAAATTTCAAGACCCAAGTTCTTTCTGAAAGTTGGAAATACATGTAATACTCATAGGATTCAGTGAAGCCAAGGGTACTTAGTATGTTCAAAATTTGTCACCTAAGTGAGTCAACAAGACTTTAACTTGACAGAACTAGTTTGTGGTTGAGATGTAATTGTGAAGAGTAACTGCTATTATCTGCTCCAGAGTAAACACAAAATAATTCATTTAGCATTGATTTGGACACGTCCATGTGTAAGTGACAATCAATCTTTTCCACAACAGAAACAACCGGTATTGTCTAAGAAGTCTTCAATTTAAAAAAAGAAAATTAAAAAAAATTAGCTTTTCCAAAACTCTGTTCTATTTTAAGTATTGTATTTTCAGTTAAAGAACTTGGAAGCAACCATCCACTAAAGTCTCACTAATAATTGTTCCTGATTAACACGAGAACATCAATAAAAAAGATAATTGAACACTTTTTTTTAAATTAAAATAATCAAGTCAAGGAAAACAGCCTACGTGACAGATTGCTTGTGTAAAAATAATTGACTCATTAATCTTAACCATATGAACATGTTCACATTAGCAGGGTCAGCTGCTAGAAAGGATGGAACAGTAGCTACATATTCACAAAGGTGTGAAGTTGAAGTTAGCTTAATTGCACAAAATCTTTCCTTAGGAACTTAATGGAAACATTAGAGATAGCTTTAGATAGCTATCCCATGCCAAAAACAGCTAAATTTTCAGTGATTCTCAAATCATGCCATATGGATTAAAAATCTTTTCAGCAAAGAAATGTCCTTTTGTTGTACTAGATAACCAGAACAAAGACATTTGAATCACTGACTGTGGTCTCTAGCTATCTGCAGAAATAGATCCTTAACCTCAGTGCAAAGGTATATGTTAAAACCTTTTCTTGGTGATAAGTTAACTAGACCTTTTAAGCTGAATAGCTGCAGAGTTGAATTGGGTTAATGCAAAAGGCTTCACGCTTGCAGCAAACATTGATACCAGCATATGAAACGCTACAAAAATTCAGGAAATGTTTTCAGCAATGTGTGTAGAGCTGCTGAATGAAATTTCTCCCTCTGTTGATTACACATTATGCAGGGTAAATATTTGTAGCTGTGCAACACCATAATGATGGTGTTGGCAGTGCCCATCACAGGCCACAAGCTTTGCCTTAAGCTGACAATTCAGGGCTTAGTCCCCGAAAAGATTTATTTGAATTTCATTTGGCCTCCTTGGAGATTTATTTCAATACAGCAGGAAGAGCAATCATCTTGTGACCAGGTAACTATTTTTTTTTATGTTTTGTTCAGCTTTAAAAGTAAACTGTGTTAAAATAGCTATCGCTATGCAGAGATATGTGTTTAGTAGATAAAAGCAGCAATAATGTTGTTAATCTATATGGAGTTAGATAACTGTGACTTAGAAAGAAATGAAGCACAGATAAGCAGTGGAGTCAGATGGCAGCAGGGGCCTTCAAACCCGAGCACAGAGCAGTACCAGATGCCCTGGGCTACAGGCAGCTAACCAGTCATTCCTGGTCATCCTGGGAACTGGGCAAAACCACTTCTCATGGTGGTAAAGAGAAAAAAGAACAAGTACCCAAACAAGAGTGTACAGTATCACATGGGCTTGCAGACCAGTGGAGGAAAAGCAAGCTGCCAAGTGTATTGCTAAGCACACAAAATTGGCCACTAACATGTCCTAGGTGGAAAAGAAAAACCGCCAACATCAACTCCACCTTTCCCCCTGAAAATATCTTAGGATACTGGTGTTGGGCCATACCCTGAAGACCTCAAACTGAAGCTATAATAAACCTTAGGGCCCAGAAGATTAGCAGAAGTCTGAGCACATCACCAGAGAAAAGTGTAGACTTCAGGAGGTTTGTCTTTGTGCCATTTTAACTATATGTGTTTTGATCTGTAAGCATTGGTTACATGGTAGTATCATTGCCATTGGGCTACCAATGTTCTTCAATTAAACTCTTAAGATTTTCATTGGACTAAAAACAATTTATTGGCTTCACACATAAGGTGGGTGCCTTTCTGATGTAAATGTATTTTGAGTGTAAAAATCTCTTAGGAATTATAAAGTCTGTTTTGTAACACAGGTAAGATAGATATGTAGTACATTACATTAGTTTTGTTTTTCAGTGCAGAGGCTGGCAGAAGAGGACAGCGTGTCTGCTACACGATATTTCTGCACAGAGTGTGTGCCATTCTGAAGCACCTCAGTTCTTTCACTCCTGGAGTTTCAGCCTTAAGACAACACAGAAATCACAGCTATGCATTTCCAGTTTCCACATTGCTGCTGATTAGACCCACATGGGGCATTCAGGTCCACTATGCTACTGGACCATAAGATTTCTACATATGAAAGTCAGCTATTTTGATTGCATTGCCAGTAATAATACACTGTAATAAAATGGGATGCAAATAAGTGCTTGGAGCCCAGCCAGCTGCTGTAATTCTCAGCTAAGCTGAGAGGACAGCTCCTTGAAACTATCCAGGCTAAAACAATTGATGGCAGTCAAAGATCTGGGTCAGCATGCTACAGAACAAGGAACTATCTCCACTTTGATTATTTTGAGAATAATTGTTAAGATAAGCTTATTACCTCTGATCTTCTCAAACATCTGCCTTTTCAGTGTCCATGATTGCCATCTCTTAATTCTCTTTCAATTTTTTAGTTCAGAGAGCACATTAGCTCATTAAAGCCTACATTATTTTCTTAATATACTGCAGGGTTTCCCCCAAAATCAATATGGTCTATCAAGTAGCACGTCTTTCACTAAGGACTGTAAGTCTAAAGGCAAACCTCAGCCATCCAAGCACATCTTTTCTGGAGCAATATAAACAGTTTCCCTTTAGAGAAGTATAGATAAAATTGTATTGTGGCTTATGTCTTAATCAATGAAAGTTAGCAGGTATTTTCACACCTCCCCACTAAAAAATTAATATACACATAACAACTGTGACTAGTTTGTATACAACTTAACCATTTCCACTTAGGTTTAAATATACTCCGTATTTCTTTTCTAGATGAAGCCTTCATAAAGGATCCTTTAAATATGGCTTTTGTGATAGAATCTTTTTAATACTTACATAAATAGACTCCATGACCACACCCTGTGCAAAACCTGGAAATATTCTTTGGACATATTGGCTTTGGACACCACAGAATTTAAACACACCAATTGATAATGCTGGAAAATTTCAAAATAATTAAATGGTGATCTTTTTAAAAATGTCTTCATTTTCTCATCCTCTTCCAAACCAAGGAAAGAAATATACTTCACAAATCTAAACTATCTGCAGTCATTAGATGATTAATCAATCATCAACAACTTTTTATATGGAAATAAATAAAATGAAAGTTTGAGAAATATATTGAAGGAAAAGAAACTCACAAAACTAATTTGTGGGGACTAAGGGACAGTCACAGTTCAAATACACACATCAAATGCCTCAAAAAAGCAGGTTCACTTTTAAGCTATATTCAGAAGAAAAAAAAATTCCAGTGGATCTTAGACCAAAAAGCAACACATTTGCCTGCAGCTGAGAGTCTCTGGATAGAACACATCTTTTCTCATTCAGAAAGAGGTTTGTAAGGTTTCTTTTACTATGGGCAGTAACTTAACAGTGCAGAAATTAACTGCAATAATTCTAAAAGAAAGAAATACTGGAAATATGGAAGAGAGATTTTTGGCATTTGTCTTGATGGAAGGCATTAACTAAGCAAAACACACATATACGTGTTTTCCTCAGTTTTTTTCCACATATGCTTTAATAAAATTCATATTTTTGGTGTACTGCAGTCATCCTCAGTTTGTTCCTTTTCAAATTCACTGACATATAAACACGACCAGTCCTTTTAAAAAGAAAACTGTTACAGAGCTAGCTGACAGAAAAGGAACTGTGAGATTGACAGGTGTATTAAATAAACCGCTGAGAAGCTCCCAGAAGATGGAAGTTTTACCTTGAAATCTAAATAGAAGGTTAAAAAAAGTTATTCAATATATTGTCTTCTGTGAAGATACAGTTATATCATTAACAGGTGTAAGGCTAACCAAGGTCTACTGAGGAAGGTCTGAAAAGTAAAAAATAGGAGAGGAGAGGGGTTGTGGAGTTCATCATGGCAACTGTGTCTAGACATATATTTAAACCTATCTTTGAGAAGTCCCCTTAGGACTTCATCCACATTCACAAACATTCCCAAATGTAGAGCTCTTTTCTACAGCTCTGGTGATTTTTTCCAGACATTTTATAAAAATAAGCATTCATGAGACTTATTTTTCCCCAAGGCTGTTTTTCATTGTTAAACAGATCAGATTTCCATTCAGCAAAGACATCTCTACAACTTCGTGGACCTGCCAAGACAAAGGCCTTGTGACCTCCACGTGCCCTCTCTCGTCTGGAGCTCACAGTGGAGTGATTTTCTTCATAGAATGCCTTGGATTGATATTATGTCATTTCCTTTTAATCTTACGTTCTCTGAGTTCTGGAAACACCAGGTTATGGCTGCATAGACATAGGGGAAAAAACCAACCTGGAGCTCCAGTTAGTGTTCTTAATTTTTCCCTGATAAAATAAAAGAATGAATATATTTTCCTTGAATTTCCTGTGATATTTGATTTATAACATGCTTTCCAGTACTTAGGCATTTTTACAACAAAACTAAAAAACGTTGATGAACAAAATTCATATTACTCTCTAAATAATAATTAGATATAATTATTAATAATAATTAATAATAAAAATAGTTAATAATAATTTTTTATTATTATTACTCTCACTCTTTTTTTTTTTTTACTATGGGTGACCCTTTATTTCCAAATTCTTGCTGAAACTGATTCTTATTAAATTCAGAAGAGACTGCAATGAAAGTCAAATGTATTAATGCTGAAGTCCTTTTTTTCTGTTTCTCCTACAGTTTTCATGTTGTGTCTCTCCCTTCATACGCCTTACAAGTCCTAGAAACTGTTTTTTCCTCCAAAATAGATATAGCTGGAGTCTGAAGAAAATTAGTAAAAATAAAAGGAGGGAATGTTTAATTTCTCATAACAGGCCTCTTTTCCCTTCTGACTTTTTGTGTCATTGCAATATGATGCCATTTTAAAAAGGAGCACAAAAATTCCATTCTGTGGTTTTTAAATAACCTTTTCAGGTTATCAGAGAATGATAACCAAAATTCTTAACTGAATTTCACAACCAAATATGCTTGGTGCTCACCATATGTTTTCATGTGCATGCATGTAAATTAAACTGATGGAAGAAGATGAAGGAGCTGCATGGACCAGGGAAAAACTAGATGGCCCTATATAGTTGTAAAAATTTAGAATCATTTAGTTTCCATATAGTTATGTCTCAGAAACTTTTTCCTCCTATTTTCTAGCTGTTTCATAGCAGTACTACTTCATTCAAGTCTGTGGAATCCTTCATAAACTCATTCAGATACAACAAGAGAAACTAACTGCTATAGCACAAGAGGCACTTGATGAAACTGGATGAATAGCAGAGTAGATCTGATGATAGAATGCACTTTTCACAACAATGAACTTCCAGAACCTGTGACCAAAGGAGGCAGAGAAGAGTAGAACAGCATGTTCAGAAGGATGTCAAATTCACTCATGAAAAAGAGGTTTCAAATCAGAGTAAAGGGAGTAAATAAGGAGGTGTCTCAAAGCACTTCATAAAATCACAGAATGGGTCAAGTTGGAAGAGACCACAGTGGCTCATCTGGTCCAACCTCCCTGCTCAAGCAGGGTCATCCCAGACCACATTGCACTGGATCGTGTCCAGACAATTCTAGAGTATCTCCAGTGGGGGAGACTCTACTACCTCTCTGGGCAATCTGTTCCAGTGCTCAGTCACTGCACAGAGAAATTCTGTCTCATGTTCAGGTGCAATTTCCTGTGCACCAATGTCTGCTCACTGTTTTTCATCCCACTGGACACAAACAAAATCTTGGCATCACTGAGAAGAGCCTGTCCCCATTCTCTTGACACCCTCCCTTCAGACACTTACAGACGTTGATGAGGTCCCTTCTCGGTTGTGTCTTCGGAAGGCAGAGCAGAACCAGCTCCACAGTCTTTCCTCATAGGAGACCTGCTCCAGTCTCTTGATCATCTTTGTCACCCTCTGCTGGATCTGCTTCAGGTCCTGCTTGTCTCTCTTGTTCTGAGGAGCCCAGAACTGGGCACAGCACTCCTGATGAGGCTTCACCAGGGCAGAGTAGAGGGACAGGATCACCTCCCTTGACCTGCTGACCATGCTCTTCCTGATGAACCCCAGGACACCATTGGCCTTCTATGCCACCAGGACACACTGCTGGCTCAGGGAGAGCTTGTTGTCCACCAGGACCCTGAGGTCCTTCCCCACAGAACTGCTTCCCAGTGGATCAGCCCCCAGCCTGTTCTGGTGCCGGGGGTTGTTCTTCTACAGGGGCAGGAATCTGCATTTAATTTTGTTGAATCTCAGACCATTCTTCTCTGCCCACATCTCCAATCTAAAGGGCTGCACAGCCCTCTGGGGTATCAACCACTCCTTCCAGCTTTGCATCATCAGTGAACTCACTGAGGAGGCATCTGTGCCTTTGTTCAAGATATTGGCAGAGAAGTTAAACAATACTGTGCCCACTATCTAATCTTTAGGGACACCACTAATGGCAGGCCTCCAACCAGACCCCATGCGACTGATTACAGCCCTCTGGGATCTCCCATTCAGCCAGATCTTAATCCACCTCACTGTCCACTCATCTAATCAACACTTCCTGTGTTTGCCTATGAGGATGTTGTGAGAGACAGTGTCAAAAGCCTTGCTGAATTTGAGGTAGACAATATTCACTGCTCTCTCTTCATCCTTTCATTGTTTCATTATAGAAGGCAGTTTCTTCAAACATGCCTTACCTTTAATAAATCCTTGCTGACTGCTCCTGATCATCTTCGTGTCCTCCATGTGGACAGAAACGGCCTCCAGAATGAGGCACTCCATCACCTTTCCAGGGGTTGAGGCGAGGTGGACTGTCTGGTAGCTTCCTGGGTCCTCGTTTCCCTTTTTATGTCCAATGTAACATTTGGTTTCTTCCAGTCCTCAGGCACCTCTCAAGATCATCACAGCATTTCAAAGATGGTTGTAAATTGCCCAGCTTTGGCATCCATCAGCTCTCTCCGCACTTGTGGGTGTATCCCATCAGGGCCCCTAGACTTGTGGATGCCAGGTTTGCCTGACTCCAACCCAGTCCTCCTTTGTCGTGGGTTTGACCCTGGCTAAATGCCAGGCACCTACAACGTTTGCTCTCTATGCTCTCTCCTGCTGCAGATATGCAGAGGAGAGGAAAAGCTAACACAAAACACTGGAGTTATGAGTTGAGAAAACATCACTGATAGGCCGCACTGGAGAGGGCAAAAGCAGGCGGGAAACAAAGTTGCAAAAAAAATGATTTATTAATCTGACAGAGTCAGAGGATAAATCAGAGGGAAAAATAAACTCTTAATACACCATTTCTTCACTCACCCCCCCCCTTCCCTCTTAAGACACCACTTCTCAGCTCACCCCCTCCCTCCTTTCCAACTAGCCAACAGCTCCCTGGCAGGGCCAGGGTGTGGAGCTTTTTTCCTCTTAGATCAGTCCATCACAATTCTTCTACTACAGACACTGTTTTCTCTATTCGCCCCCTCCCTCCAACCAAGCAACAGATCCAGGCTGGGGCAAGGTATGTGTCTTTTCTTAGTCAGTCCAACACCACAATTCTTCCGCTACAAATGCTGTTTCTCTACTCACTATTAAGACCATTTCTCAGCTCACCCCCTCCCTCCTTCCTTCCAACAAACAGCTCCGGGGTGGGGGCAGGGTATGGGGATTTCCTTCGGTCAGGGTCAGTCCATCAGGGAGAAGAGTCCTCTACTTAGCCATGGG
>VZRL01001704.1:52828-68306 GCA_013397895.1 Origma solitaria | reverse complement strand
GACAGGAGTCAGAACTCAGCCCTTCCCTGGGGCAGTCCACCCTGGACCCCACCCCAGGGGGGGTTTCAGTCCCTGGGATTCCACAGTTTCTGCAGGGGGGATGGAAGCCTTTGGGCTTGACCCACTGCTACAGGAGCCATCTTTGTACCCCACCCTATTCACTGGCAAAAACTGGGCCAAGCAAAACTACCACATCCTTGATTAAGGGAAAATCTTCCTTCAACTTTCCTTCTCCCTTGTCTCCTGGGTCAGAGATGCCTGAGGGTTGGTCTTGTCAGTGATGACCTATGCCAAGGCAGCATTCACTAACTCTGCCTCCTCTGCATCCTCTGTTAACAGAGTCCCACCTCCATTTAGTAAGAGATCTACATTTTCCTTAGTGCTTCTATTGTTATGGAAGTATTTAAAGAAGCCCTTCTTCTTATCCTTAACCTCCTTGGCTTTACATCCTTGTTCAGATTTAATTCCAGGTTGGCCTTAGCATTCCTTGTCTCATTTCTACTCACCCTGCCCACCTTTCTCTATTCATTTCAAGTGGTCAGACTCTGTCTCTATCTCCTGGATATTTCCTGCTTACACTTGAGTAACTGAGAGGAGGTCTTTACTCATCCACACATATCTCTTTTACTCGTTGCCTGTCTTGCCCATTAGGATGTATCATTCCTGAGTTTGGAAGTTGTGATTGAATATCAACCAACTCTTTCCTTCAGGGCCTGTTCCCATGGGATCCTTCCAAGATCCCCGAAGAGGCAAAATTTAGTTAACTTCTGCTGTAGCCATTAAATATTCTGGGGTAGCATGAGTGACTATTGTATCAGGACCTAACAATTTCATTTATGTTGACCATTTAATGAAGAGGATTATGTCAAAATTTTGACTGCAGTGCCAGAAGGGTGGACCTAAACACCCAAGAAGACTTTCAAACGGGAAAGCATCACTGCTGACAAATATTTACACTGAAAAAAAAAATATTAAAATAAAATATAACAAAATCAATCAAACTAGATCATTTCCCTGTCCTCTTTCTCTTGGTTTTGGGGAGAGGATTTTTATTGAGTTTTTGTTCTTGTTATTTTTATCCTACATTGGGGACCCTTTTGCTCTACTAGAAAATAAGACAGACATATTTATTTGGCACCATTTATGCAACGCATTGAGTGTTGAGCAAATGCTTAGTCCCACTGAAGGCAAAATAAACTCTCAGTCAGGCATACACATTTTCAGGCTCAAGGCCATGGTGATTTTTTTCCCCTATACGCAGTTATGCAAATTTCTCATTCTACTTTTGATGTGAGTCTTAAATTACTGTCTGAATAACTGCACTAGCAAAAGCAGATTAACAGTGTGCTCTGAAAGTCAATACTCCTACACTGCTCTGAGATTAAACCTCTGACTTGCAACAGATTGAAACCAAGCAGAATGAGAGAAGAACTGGTCTTGTTGTCAAGGTTTATGAGTAAGAAGGACTCCTTCCATAAATGCTCACCATAACAGAATCATACTTTTAAAATTAGGGTAGATTACTTTAGAAACAAAGATACAGAGATTTGGGCCCTCACAGGTAGAAAGTGGGATAATTTGAAAGCACACTTAGCACATGGAGAAAAGCAAAGCTAAAAGAGAGAATTTACTCACTGCAGATAATTTGCAAGCAGAGCCTGTGTAATCTTATTAATTGGGTAAGCAAGACACAGATTTTTTTTCCCCACACCTTTGGTAAAGTAAAAATACAGGCATTTAACAACACATTCTTTATTGTAACTCCTTTCTGTACCTATGTAATTACATGTGGTGAAATCTCTCAAAGTAAACATTCTTATTAATAAACACATACAGCTGCCAAATAATCTGTGATTTCCTCAGGTAAGGAATTGTTTCAATAGTTCTGGGCCTGCTCTATGGTCAAGCTCTGACAGCAGTGGGAAAATTCACCTGTAAACCGCCAGGCTGTATTCATGTCTCAAACACTGAAGAATAATTTTACTTTGAACATAGTGGGAGCTACTCATACAAAATCAGGGAACAAGCATCTATAATTTATTTTTAGACTCTTTAGACACTGAAGCTGCAGCAAGCAGACTTAAACTGGTTCTCAAGCTGAGAGTTTAGGCACTGCCTGAATGTAGTGCAGCTGTGGCAACCTGGACCACCATGGATGCTGTAGAACCCACCTAAAAAGCTGTTCAAATGGTGTTTATATGTCAAACACATTAAACAACTCATTTTTCTAAGGCTGGCAAGCTCCAAGGAACAGTAATAAGTAAGATCATTGTCCATAAAACTGTAGGCAGAACAGTAGTAGCCTTTATTGTCGCCTTTCTGCTTAGTGCTACAGGGATGCCAATGCCAAGCCAAGAAGTACTGCCATGCATGACAAGATCTGCACACCTCCTGATGCCCTTTTTAGGGGCTAGACCAAAAGTATCCAGCAAAATGTAGCATCATAACTTTGTCATTAAAAGTAAACAGTTCTTAGCCAGCAATACCGGTGATATTGTATAGTACCTTAAATGAAAACCCCTTATTCAATATTTCAAATCCAGTACTGGCTTTGGGGAGATGGTTGAATCCTTAAAAATCACATTTATCATCCCCTAAAGCATCAAATTCAAGGAATAGTTTTTCCTTCCAGCTTTTTGTAGAGTAAGGAATAAATTGTATCTAGGAGGTTTGTAACTGTTTTTAATTCCAGCAAGTGCTTAGCTATGGGCACATTAAGAAATGCTAGCAGAGAAAATGCTTAACATTGTGTGAGAGTGGCTCTTCAAGCCCCTAGAAAAGACAGAAGTTAAATAACCTTGCTTATATTACCTCCCATACACTTAATTTTATGGGTTAGGATGTGCATGATTAAGCCAAAGAAATTGTTATCTTCTCTTACATTTGTCATTATAACCTCAAAGGTAAAAAGCAGTCTTCTTTTAAATTACTTTGGAAAGTTTATACTCAATCTAATGTTAGGGTTAAAGGGAAATGGGGATGGGGAGTGTAGGGAGGAATCACTATTACCTAGCAGCCAGTCATTTAAGCAGATTTCTTAACAGGTCTCTGAAGAGTACTCCCAAGGTGGGAATTACTTGTTTCTAGTATTCAGCTGGCAATGAATGCTGTAGACATTGATAACAATGGTGAATAACAACTAATAATGCATCTCCACTAGTATCTTAGTTCAAATCAAGAATGGTTTTGGGAAGTGACTTCAGGTTGCTCCCACTTACAGCACTTCACTTGACATCTCAGTCCAAATACCTGAACTAGAGGTCTTCTGGATGAAACTAAACTAGAAGAGGGGCTCCATGATCTCACCTAAAGTTAATTTGATGATCTATTGTCAAGGAAACATTATTTACATTTAAATTTTATCCACACTATCATTTTATAAATTTAATTTTAAATATATATTTTCTTTATTAACACATTAAACATTTGAAATATGTGTTGTGGAAGATTTTTCCTCGAATAACAGAGTTCCAAACCCTCAAGAACCTTATGACGTAGAAAATTTGTGGCAAATTCATTGAATACAGCAGGAAGATCTCTCACCTTGCTTCTACCCAGGCCAGGTCACTATCAGTTTTTGCAGAAAAGCTAATGGATATATTTATCACAGTTTTCAAAGTGCAGTATGAATTTACTCTGGCATTTGTAGATCTGGATTGGATAGTACACATCAATCTGAAACTGGCCGGTACTTCAAAAGCTGCCCACATTGCTTCCTGCTACTGTCTGATCACAGATACCTGGGCATTAATTCTCAAGCTATTCTTCTTGTGGTGCCCATGTGTCCTGACCTTATTCTAGCGTGGGTAAAAGCTATGCCTCTCATACTCTTGGCCTGCTCTTGTGGGGCTGAGGTTTACTGGCAGCTGCTTCCTCTACCCTTCATTCATTCCTCTGCAAGGAATGACTGCTGCCAGTTGGCTCAAATGTGAGCCAAAATCATCCTTTTCTTAAATAGTTATATTGGGCTTTGATCATTGGAGTACAAGGCTTCATAGCTAAAGGACTGCAGGCTGCAGAGCACATTTCTGTGCCCAAAACCTACCAGTCCACTGTCCTCAGAAGCCCCTGTTTCACACAGGTCTCTGGCGACCTTGCGTGCAACCATTTCAGAAGGGGCCACAGCCACGAGCCCGCTTCTGACGTGCCAAGGAGCTGAGCGACCACCTGAGCCGCCAGCAAGGCTCAAGGTGCAGCTTCAGCATCCGAGCATGTGAAGGGAGCAGCTGCTTATTCAGCAGCAGCTGCAGGAGCAATAGATACGGAAGGAGTCAGTCAAGCTGCAAAAGAAGCTTCTGTTGTTTTAGCAGAAATCTGCAAGCTGATCTTTTCCTGTTTAGTGATACATGAGTAGTGGTATGGAAAAAGAATATCAAGGGCATGGGAAAGAAATTACCTTAAAATCTCAAGATGTATTCCATGTTCCCTATGTCAATTTTTTCTAAAAAAAACATGATCTTTTTAAAACTTATTCCTAAATTAAGTGTACAGACTGTGTTTCCTCTTCTGAGCTGAGTAAACATAATGCTCTACAGTAAGAGTTCCACACATTATTGAGACAGACAAGGCAATTTTAAGCATGGCATCTTCAGATATATTCTTCTTCCCAAACCAAAAGACACAGAACCTCCACCCCCACACCCCTCAGTAAATCCAGGAATTTAAGGTTTACTGATTATCTCTGTATAACAACTGGAGTACTGTAAACCTTCTGTTCCTCAAGATTACATAAATTAAAAAGGAAAAAAAGAATTCAAACCAAAGAAAAAGCACAATGCAGAAACCCCCCCACACACAACCAACAAGAAAAAATCACAGGTTGGTGTTACAAGAAAATTCATCATTCCAAAATATATTGTAGCTTTGTTTCCAGCTTCAGGCCACTTCTTTTAGGAAATAGAATCAAAGAGAGATTACTATACTGGCATGCAATTTTATATCAGTTGACCTACAATTTGGGTATTTTTTAGAACTAAAAAGGTAGAACATTTTCTTCATGGTCATCTTTATTAATTAGTTTCTGTTTATTGAAACAGATTGATGTCTAATCTTGGTTTAGGGATATTTGAGAATTATACTGTTGTACATTTAACTACCAATAAATAATCAAAGCAGTCTATTACTCAAAGATGCAGCCTAATAAAAGTGAAAAAAAATCTCTTCATTTTCTTGGTTTAGCCACTGTATTTTATGCTTTCCTTCTTGTTGAGACAATTTTTCTTCAAAGCCAAAAGATATTTATTTATCAGTCATATCACAATGTGTTCAAGTTAACCAAACAATACAACCTCACATGTCAGTAACTGGAGAGAAAATTAAATCTGTTGGATTCCTGGTGGCAATTCAGAGTGTAAGGATCCCATCCAAATTTATGACCATAACTGGGAAAAAAGCAGATGACTGAGTACAGTCAGGATACACGAAAGGCAATATTTTCATAAGTGGGAGGGCAATTTAATTTGTCTTTCCTTTTCATGACTTGCAAGCAAAGATGTATCTGTACAAAACTAGGTGGACATTTTAAAGTAATTAGTTAAGCATGCAATTTATATGAAAAAATTTATTGTTGGACATTATCTAGGCATCCAAAACGCACATGTCATTTCTGTGCCTTCTAATTTGTCGACATCATTTATTTTGGTTGTGCAATTAAGAAAGTAGATTAATTAATTTCTGTCTTACTACAAGAAGCAAAGCAAATTCAGCAGCCAAGATGTCAAAGCTATGAAGAAAAAAAGAAAGAAAAATCACCCCATGACACTGAAAAGAAAAGCTCCAAGCAAACAGAGCTCCTACACAGCAATATAGGGAAAATAAGAAGCCTGAATCTGGGGAATAAAAGCTAGGCTAAAATGTGTCATTTAAAGTCCCACTGTGGGTGAAAACACAGTTAATGTCAAATCTTATAGACATGAATATAAAAACAAAGGGGGGAAGATCATCTAGCTCTGGGCAATTTAGTGGTTTTAGTGGTTCTCATTAGGGCTCATTGGAAGATTTACAGGTAAATATATTTTCATTAAATAAGTGTTTCACAGAAGCTGGAACATTTTACAGAGGCATGTTGATTTCAATATAGCAGTTTCCACCTAAAGAATGCCTTCAGCACTATATAAAGGGGAAAAAATTATATGTTTTGGTTTATTTCCTGTGCATAAGCTAAAATGAACTTGAAGCCCTGGAAAACAAAACAGTCATCCTTAAGCCCACGCTGATTTCCCTCCTGATCCCCTTTCCTGCCATGAAATCTACTGAAATTTCCAGCCCAACTGATGAGGCACACACCTATACCCAACAACATTCCTGGTAGTCAGGCTGTAATCAACTCTATTTTTATGGATCTGTTGCAAGGATTGTGTCACAGAAAAACATGTTTGCATGGAGTGCATTGATCAGTTTTGGAAGACCTTATTGCATTGAAATATGTCCTTGAGTCCTAAAATACATGTCTTCTTTGAACAGAAAATACTTCAGCAGATGCTTTGACATGACTATTATCCAAGAGAAATACTTCAGTCAACAGCATCCAATCTTTGGTCTGTTACAAGTCACAGTTACTCACAGTAGTCTCGGCTTCTATTGTAAAGATTCAGAGAGAATAGCATGGTGTTTTGAAAATCTAAACATTAAAATCTCTAAGAAAATATCCTCTATAATGACTCAGTGCAAGTAGATAATCTCCGTACAAACATGTCCTGCAAAAGCTGCATATAAAACTTTCCTTCTCCCCTCACAATACCTAATGTCTTCTTGCTGAAGCAGTTTTCTTTCATGGTTCTCCGTCAACTCTTCTGTCCACACATCCTGTGTGGTAATCCCTTATAGCCTTTTTAGACTGAATAGCACCCTCTCTTAAACACCAGCATCTTTACTTGTGCATGGTTGTGTCTGCAGCAATATCTAACCCAAAGGGATACTTCTGAGCCTCATGTCCTATTATGTATGTTATTGAACTATAACATCATAAACTGCTCATATTAAGGACAAAATTTCTATCTTGAAATTGTGTTGACATATAAATAGAACACCTAAACCAGATTTACACTGTTTTTAGATAAGATATTCTTTTCAGGTCCTCGTTTACAGATGACAAGGACTAAATGCATTACAGGATCTACTCACTAAAAGCCTTATACAAGTCATCTGTAGAACAGGTTCCAGCTTATTACAGTGTGGTAAAGGTACTCATACAACTGTATATAACTGACATCTCTTTTTAAAAGATATATGTGAAACTTATAGCCTTGTCTAGACATCCCCTAGTCCAGACACCTGTTTCAAGAAGAAACAGGCCACAGAGGGGAAGAGGAGAAGGCTCCAGTACCTCAGGTGTCACTTGCTAGCAGCTGTCTGGAACAGAAGGTCATGCTTTCTGACTTTGACCACAGTAGCTTGGATCATAAACCATCACATTAGAGTCCTAAATGGACTTTTCCCTATGAACCTCATTTCTGTGTGTTCAGAGAGAGAATTAAACAAGCTGTGGAAGTCATTGTGGATCATGGATTTATCGTGTTTCGTAGCCCCTGTGTCTTGTTGCTCTTCTGGGGTCTGTACAACCTGAAAGTTTTTGAAAAATAGTAGTTATCTTTAAAATGTTTTGGATGAGTTTGAGTTGGCCAGTGTTTCAGGAAGCCCTAAAAACACCTGAAATTGCATAGTCCTTGGCACTGACACCATTTCTTTTCTGTTTGTTTAGACCAGCTTCTTTTAGAGAGCTCACTCTGTGTGCTAACAACTAACAAAAAACCACATTGTTTGGAAAATCTGATCTTTACAGAAAAATTCAAAACCTACAACAGGACCATTTACTCTGAAAACCTAGGTATTTGACAATGAATAAACTTTAAATGGTTGCTTTGCTGTCGGCTGTTGTCTGGACCTTGGCAAGTGTTTAACAGCACACAGTAATCCCATATTCATATAAAATTAAAGAGATAACTGACAAGCAGAGCAGAGTAATTCAAACTGGCATGTGTCCAAGATGGTGACTTTGCTATCCCTACACTGAATACTGCCTAGGGAACTTTAATGATTTATGGTAGGAAAGGATGAGTTTTATGGGCCAGTGTGCCACAGTGGAACACTCATGCATTCCACAATCTGTGCCTAGGTTTGAGTTCCGTGCTGGCTAAAAGAAAAAACTGCCAATTCCCAAATCAATCTCTGAAGTGCTTTGGCAAAAAGTGAACCAATTTCAGCCTTTCAGAACCATGACATGACTTAATTTTCCAATTTTGAGCATGTAGGTGATGCCTTAATAATTTCTAGTTTTTTACTTTTCATGTATCTGTAACCTGGTGTAATTCTGTGCTTCTTACAAAGTGCTAAAAACCTCTGTACCCAGCACCTTTAGCCAAAACAAATCCCTCTGAATAGGGATCCAAGGACACATTTGGGTCCCAGGGCCAGAAAATATATAAACAACTGTGGTGCAGGGGGATGGCACCCAGGATGGTTAACATCATCACCTAAGGGTGTGATTGGAGAATTAGGGGCCAATATGCTAATCGGACAGAATTTATAAAAGGGGAAGGGCTCATGACTCAGTGTCCATTTTGGGTGTAGTCCCCAAGGGGGACTTTGCTTGCCCAGATGTACCTTGAAGGCCTTGAATAAATTTGTCTGCTTTTTACACTCCTAAGTTTGTCTAGTCCTCTGTTTCAGGTAGCCTCTTTCTGGCATCACGGGGCAGAAGTGGTTCACAGAATCCTTTCTTCCAGAAGTATCTAGTCCTACAACCTATATACAGGCCCATCCCAGTGGAAAATATCAATACAGTTGATCAGTTCCTTCTCGTCCTCTTTGTCTCTGTCTGTGAGCACAACGAAGATGTGGGTCTGCAAAATAAACAAGGACAAGTACTCATTTAAAAGAAGTAATCAAATATTTCCATATGCTTCTTTTGAAACTTGTTCAATTGTCCAGGTGTTCACAATACAGATCTTATTTATTGAGGCAAATACATGGGACTATATTTTCAAGTTAATTTCAGAGCCACTAGTTTAATCTTGGCACTGCTAATGAACCTCAGCTTAAGACCTGACTAACTCCCAATGCCATTCTTATGCATCCAACATGTGCTACACCACTGTTTTGGTTTTAGGATTAGGTTTTACAACAAATCCTTATTTATGCCCAACATCAGGAAGCACAATATTCCTCCTTCCCATGTTAAACATGTAGCTGCCCCTTCCAGACCTGCAATACTTTGTCGTGGTTTAACCCCAGCCAGCAGCCATACCCCACGTGGTCTCTCGCTCACTCCCTCACCAGTGAGACCAGGGAGAGAATTGGACAGGTAAAAGGCAGAAAACCCATGGGTTGAGATAAAGACAGTTTAATAGGGAAAGAAAAACCACACATGCGAGCAAGGAAAACAAGGAATTAATTCACTGCTCCCCATGGGCAGGCAGGTGTTCAGCCATCTTGAGGAAAGCAGGGCCCCATCACACATAACAGTGACTTGGGAAAACAAACACCATCAACTCCAAATGTTCCCCCCTTCCTCCTTCTTCCCCCACTTTATATACTGATGCTGTACAGTCTGGAATACCCCTTTGGTCAGTTTGGGTCACCTGTCCTAGCTGTGTCTCCTCCCACTCTCCCAGGCACCCCCAGCCTCCTCACCAGCCTGGCAGTGCCAAAAGCAGAAAAGGCCTTGGATCTGTGTAAGTCCTGCTCAGCAACAACAAAAACAGCTCTGTATTATCAACTCTGTGTTCAGCACAAATCCAAAACACAGCCCCATGCCAGCCACTGTGAAGAAATTTAACTCTATCCTCACAAAAAGCAGCCCATTTGTGAAACAAGCGTTGGCCCAATAAGCTTCACGTTCCCACCCCCTCATGCTGACAAGACAACAAAGCTCAGGAAAGCTGCTAAAATCCAAACTGAAGTGGAGGCAGGACAGAAATATTTGAGAAATAAGTGTTGCCACTTGTACTGCAGAACTGAAATCCAATATGTGGCCTAAATTAAAATATCACAGTTGGCATTGCAGCTCATATGCACAAGTGAGGTTAAAAGATACCATGAAAGAGTTCAACAGAAAGAAAAAGCATGTTCACATTTAACCAGAGACAAGTCTGTCAAAAAGGAAAGCAAATTTCAGTGCAGAGAAAAAGTGGCCATATCTTTCTAGTGAAGAGAGAAAGGAGGAGGAGTAGAGGTAAATAAATAAAATAAGCAGAAAATTTAGCGTGGCACAGCCATGAAAATTAATGCTTGAAGCAAAAGAGAGGGACCAAAAAGGATCTGAAAAAATACCGATAAGGCTCAAGAGGAAGAGTTATAATAATGTACATGGAGGAGGAGAAAATAAGGGGCAGAACTATAATGTAAAGAAAGCTAAGCTGGTAAATACTACAACTTTTTTTATGATACAGGATACAGGAATAGATCATTTAGGATTCTTCCCAACCCCAGGAAAACAATGTCAAATGACAGTCATTTCGTTTCACCTAGGAGAACACTGACATTAAAAGATACAGAGAGACAGAAAAGCAATCTGAAGGAAATTACATGGGTTTTCAACATGAAAGGAATTATTTGTACAGCTTTTGTACATAACATGGAGTAATTTCAAAAGGGGAAAAAAATAAGTACAAAATGGTATCATAAATTGTTCATTTGCTACAAATCCAAAGTTGCTGTGGAAGAAGAATGAATCCCCACAGTGTATTTTCTAAAACCTGAATAATGTGACAATTTTTCAGGGCTAATACAAAGGAAATCTTCTTTCCAAGGCTGCAAAGTAACAAGGGAATGAGATAAAATGGATTCTGCAGCTCCAGGAAATGTGAGGTGATTTTCCTACTACTAGGAACTTGCCTACTTCCTAAATAGTTGTTTTTCCTACAACTGTGGAACCTGTTAGACTGACCAGGGTAACATGATGGTAATCAGCCATCCATAGTGAATCAGAAAGACTTCACATGAACCTTAGTCCCTACATTTCAAAAAATACAGAAGTTTCCCTGGTGACCCAACATCTCTCTATGTACCATCTGTACCTACATTGAGAAGCTGAGAACTTTTACTATAAAATAAATAAAAAATCAAAATAAATTCAGCATTGAGTTGTTGTGGATGGGAGCAGGAGGAGGCTTTTCTTGTAAAGAGTCTAAAAACAAGTTAGAGATACAAATTCCTTGGTATTGAATGGATGAGTATCACTGCGCTCAAACTCAAATCTATTCTGCAATTGTGGAGATGGATGGGGTAAGTGATAGACAAGTGACTAAAGACACCACTTTTTCATGGAGAGAGAAAGAAAGTGAGCACTCTTTGGAGTCCTTACACTTCAGAGGCAGAAAGTCGCAGAATTCTATTTCTCTGGTAATGCACAAGTGCTATCATCTCACCTGTGAAGACATGGTTAAACACTCTCTTGTTCAATTGCAAGGGCACCTTTTCATGAGGAAGGAAAACATGAATTCAATAGCATCAGAGACAGAAGATGTAGAAAGCGGTTGATGGCCTCAGAAAATACAGCTTGTTTACCTTACATATTGGTACAATTCTCTTTCACACTGTTTACCAGGCAGGAAGAAAATCCGCTTTTCTCAGATGCACTCGGACTCAAATATAAGTTCAGTCAGTTAATTAAATCTCGCTGTATTGCAGGGAAAAGAACCCCAACACATTACTCTGTTGCATTTTTTTCCAACATGGAGTAATAGAAATACTAATTGCACACTCAAAAAGGCTTAAATTGCTTTTCTACAAAAAAAAAAAGAAAAAAAAAAAGAAGTGGGGTATGGTTCATCTTACCCAATTTTAATTTATTTATTTTTAATATATTATTAGAGTTTAGTCATGGAAATTATGGTTCATAATCAATAACTAGTTAATGGTACATCTCTGTGTTTAAAATGGATAATTCTAGGCACATATATTCAGCTTATAATTGATGCTGCCCATATACAGCTTTCTATACAGTCTTTCTTGTCTATTTTTCAACACTCTGCTATTCAGTTTCTTGCATAAATTATTATATATATGCATGGAAACAGGCTCAGCTGCTTAGAGTGCTCTTAAACATGAACATTTTCAAACTACAAAATGGTAGCACTTTTAAAATATTACTAAGATGTCTAAAGAAGAGGCATTTATGTTTTTCTTTATTACTTCTGTTTTCTTTGTATGTTTTAATGGTATATCTTACCATAATAATAAAGACCATCATGATGGGATACTAATTCAGAATATGAGGGACTTGCCAAAATTCTGCAGTCCATGAAAGTGGATTAATTGCTCATTTTGTCCTTTACGGTTGCGTTTTACAGATGGAAAGCTGAAGGAAAGACAGAGAATTCTTTAACTCAAAGCCACACCCGGAGTGTATGGTAGCACCAAGGACTAAACCCAATGACTGTTCATTCTTCTGCCCCATTGTGTTCTTGTCTTCCTCTGCAAGGGTGCCTCTACTAGAAGTAACAAGCCTGGAAATCAGTTGGAAAGGCCTCTGCTACATGGACTAGATTTATATCTCCCTCCTCAGTCTGCAGTCTTGCATAGACTGTTTATTGGATCAGGTCTCTGCTGAAAATATCAGGTATCAATCCCTCTGTAAAAGATGTTCAAGGAACATCTTTGAGATTCAGCTATACTTGAATTTTCCTACACTTTCTCTGTTTATAGGTTCTGATGGTTGGGACTAAAATTAATAAAAACCTATAAAGCATTTCAGTGCGAACAAGGTCAAAGGAATATTACTGGTATTTGTGGTTTTGTTTTCTTTTGGTCATACCTTTCATTAATACAGTTTCCAGAATTTTCTCAGTGTCAGATTTCAAGCGAATGAGTAAGCCCAAAAAAAAGCCCTTTTCTTGGTTATTTCCTTGAGAAATCATGACTAAACACCTCCCAAGCAATGTTCATCAGAGATTGCAAGAGGGCAGAATTAGGTAATCTTGGTAGATAGCTTAACATTGAGGTAGATGAGGTAGGTCTAAACAGAATTCAGCAGGACAGTTAAAAGAAATAGTCACACAAAAATTAATTCTTTCTTGCTTTTAAGCTCAATTGCATTAAGCAGCCATGATGCAAACTGCAGTAACTGCAATCTTCATTCTCAGACATGACACTCTCAAATAATCAACTGTCTTGTCTCTACAGGAGACAGTTACAGTACCATGATATTTGTTTCTCTGTAGTAGACGAGAAAAGACGTCGAGGAGGCAAAGGGTGGCAGAGATTTATTGCTCTCCCTAGGCTCTCTGGTACTGGGGGAAAGGGGTGAGGGNAGAAAGGGTTGAGGGTTGTCGGGAGAGGGAGCAGGGAAAGGTCCAGCCGTCATCCCCACACCCTGAGGGGCCAGCCCACGGGGGTGCCAGGACAAGGAAAAAGCCCCGACTGAACTGTGCAGCCGGTTATATACCCCAAAGGAAGACCAATGAGGGAAGAGGACGAAGGCGGGGAGAAGCGTACAGAACCAATAGATACAAAGTGGGGAGGGATACAATTCAAACAAACCAATAAGATACATAACTGAAGAGAAGGGTCTGGAAGTGAGGGCGGAGCCAGGGTCCCGGGCATGCCCTCCTGCAATCCCAGGGCAGAGTCGTAGTTCAGAGAGTCCGGCCAGGGGGGTGGAGGCAGCACAGGGCTGATTCACCTCAACACCTCACCCTTTTTTACTGTATAAAATAAACAAATTGAAGGTAGCCCGGCGCTGTGCCCTTTAAGTCCCGACGCCCCTCACGACGCATACACCGAATGACGCAGCCGCGCCCACATGAGCGTTCCAGATGCAGTGTTGAAGGTGCGGGGAAGTTCTTAGCGGTTCCGCTGATCTTAAATCTGGCTTGCCCTGGGGGGCTCCAGCAGCAGCCCTTCCTCCGCCCAGTGTGGATGGAAGTTGAGTGGGCGCCGACCCCCGTAGATGTAACATTAATGCCCCACCCAAGACCATCCGCCCTGTCAGGCCTTCAGGCAACTGTTTTGCCGAGGCACACCAAGGCTCGCCTAACCTGACCAGAGGGGAAAAGGGGAGACTGACGCCACACTCCGAGACACTGGGGGACCTGACGCCCAGCCCGCGATGCCGCTGCCCTCAAGCACTCGGCCCCGGTAATCCGTCAGAGATCCCCGAGCTCTTAGTGCAAGAGCGTCTGCTTCCTGTGTGCTGCACTCGGGGGCGTCTTCAGAGGTTTCTGTAGTGCGGTGCTGAGTCCAGGGAGTTCTGCTGGCATTCTGTCACTGGTGCAGGGGGAGTCTCCCAGGACTCAAGGTGGCAAGCCGGTGCGGAACTCGCTGCTTAGGGCTGGTGCTCTCTGGGCTTGCCACCAGAGTTCCTAGCCCCAAGCACATCAAGGACGCACAGTCAGGGGAAAACCTTAAAATAAACTCACAGAGGTTAGAACGGCAGGGTTGCTGGCTTCCGGACTTGTTGTCACCCAAGGTGCACTGGACTTCCGGACTTACTGCGGCCTGGGGTTTACAAGCCCCAGGACTTACAGCCGCCGGAGGGTCACAGGCCTTGGGACTTACGGCCGCCAGAGGCTCAGCATGGGGACACGGGGAAGGAATGCAACTAAAAAGGGTGGTTCCCCTGATCCCCCCACCGTGGGAACCCGGAATGGGACCGTGGGAAAACGGAAGCTCCTCCCAGCGGGGAGGGGCCAGGACCGGAAGGGGCGGAGGCCCAGGACCCACCCAGCAGTCTCTTGGTTCGAATCTCGTAATATTCGCAGCTGCGGGCAGAGAAAGCTGGCAAGGAAGCAGGCAGAAACCCCCAAGATGGCGAAAGAGAGAGTTTTATTTACAGAAACTTCTTTATATATCCATTAATAATCTAGCAACCATTGGTCAGTAAAAAAGTTCACCTCCCAATGTCATTGGTCATAGCTACAGAGCACCTAACACAAACACAGAGATTAAGGAAGTACAGAAATGCAGTTTATCTCTATTCTCCATGAGAAAGAACAGAAGGATTTCTAAAACAGTGCAACTACAGAAGTCCACCCCCCCTCAGGACCGGAAGAGATGGAGGCCCAGGATCCGCCCAGGAGTTCACCCCACCACAGACCGGAAGGGGTGGAGGCCCAAGCCCCACCCAGGAGTTCACCCCCCCATCCCAGAAGGGTGGAGGTCCGAGCTCTGCCCAGGAGTTCGCCCCCCCTCATCCGGGGCCCGCCCAGGGGGAGGGGACAAGGGAGGGAAAGAGGACGGGATTATGGGAAGGAGAACCATGCGGTTGACGCCATCTTGTGCCTCGTGGTGACAGCCCCCAAGGAGGCACCATTTTGAGGACACAAGATGACTGTCGACCAGGGAAAGAGGGAAGGGGGAACAAACTGGGAAAGGACAACTTAAATTACCAACAAAATGCAACTTACTAGTGTAAGTCTCCAACATAAAATATACATCAAATCAATAATTCAAACTGAAAACAGGGTGCGGTACAAACAAAGTGCATCCGGTTATTGCCGGACTCAAACATAAAATCAAACTACAAATGAAGACGGGGAAA
>VZRL01001704.1:0-52707 GCA_013397895.1 Origma solitaria | reverse complement strand
CTGAGGTACCCCCAGAGCTGAGGTCCCCCCCACCCTTGAGGTACTCACCCTTTGGCTGCTCGTCTCCGGAGGAGGCTATGGTGCTGAGCCGTCATCGGTCTTCTCATCTGCATCCCAGGGTGTGAGGCCTTGTCCGAAGGACCAGCTCCCACTCTCTTCTCCAGAATGGGAGAAGCTGGAGGGGTCTGAGTCATTCAGCATGGCACGTTGGACACCATTTGTAGTAGACGAGAAAAGACGTTGAGAAGGCAAAGGGTGGCAGAGATTTATTGCTCTCCCTAGGCTCTCTGGTACTGGGGGAAAGGGGTGAGGGCGGTCGGGAGAGGGAGCAGGGAAAGGGCCAGCCGTCATCCCCACACCCTGAGGGGCCAGCCCACGGGGGTGCCAGGACAAGGAAAAAGCCCCGACTGAACTGTGCAGCGGGTTATATACCCCAAAGGAAGACCAAAGAGGGAAGAGGATGAAGGCGGGGAGAAGCGTACAGAACCAATAGATACAAAGTGGGGAGGGATACAATTCAAACAAACCAATAAGATACATAACTGAAGAGAAGGGTCTGGAAGTGAGGGCAGAGTCAGGGTTCCGGCCATGCCCTCCTACAATCCCGGGGCGGAGTCGTAGTTCAGAGAGTCCGCCCAGTGGGGTGGAGGCAGCACAGGGCTGATTCACCTCAACATTTCTCCACAATTATCAATGAATAAAATAAGCCATGCTCACCTAGTCTTACATACTCCAACACAGATACATATGGAAATTTTGTCTTCACACATCCACGCCATAATCCACAATCAAAGCAATTTCAAGGAAAACAACTAAGAAAAAAAAAAAACAATAGAAGTTCATCATCTCCCTTTGCTTCACCTGAGGGACATCTCTTTCCTGAGTGAGAAGATGAACTCCTGAGCTGAGTGAACCATTTACTTTTTGAGAACACACTGTCACAGAATTAGATGACATAAACATGTTACAGGAAGTCTCTGGCTTCAGGATCCTGAAAGGAAAGCTTGCCATATGTTTTCTGGGCACATATGAATATTCAGTTTTGACTCCCAAGGTTCTTCACATTAGAAAGAAAAACAATGTTGGGGGAACAGCCTAGAAAGTCTCTTCGGCATTTCATTTTTTCCTCCATTATTTTTTTAATTACAAAATTCACGAAGAATACAGAAATTCATATTAGCTTAGGATGACAACTGTATTCGCAAACCTTTTTTTAAGTAGCCAACTCTCAAAGAAGTAAACTAGCTTACTTTATTTATCCAGATTGTTAAATTTTTGTGAAACAGCAAGGGGACTTCTGGCATGGTCTTTGCTCACATGTTAATGTTGCTACAGTGGCAGGCAGGGGCACTACCATTATACGTACCTGTAAGAGTAAAATTTTTTACTTTGTTTCTTAAGTGAAGAATAGTATTGTTCTTACTATTTTGAGTCACTTCTATTTGGGAACAGGTAAACATACTGATGAATGAAGATTGTACTCAAAGAAAATAATCTGCTCTGACACTATTTTTCCTTTTCCATTCAACATTTATTCAAGTTTATTTATGCATTTGAAAGACAAGAGAATTTGTCAACTTGGCTTGTTAGATAAAATATTCAATTTCATCCTTTAAATAACATCCTTTTCATGAAGTAATCAATTTCTTGATTCTAAAAATATTTTAAACCCTTCCCAATGTTACAGGCAAGAGAGAATGGTGAGGAAGCAACAGGTTTTCAGTGTATAGCTGGCCGTCAGCAGTAACTAACTAGCTTAAGCCTCTGTCTGGCAGCAGTTGCTATCTTTGAGGTCCTCCATAAAATATGTCTGGAAGATGGTTTCCAATTTCCTTTTATTTGAATCTGTATATCAAAGGCCACACCTGAGTGATTTTTATAATTAAGATCTCCGAAACTCTGATTCATGTTGATCTTTCAGCCTCAGACCTTTCATGCTTCATAATTTTTTTCCTAAAATATGGCTCCTAGAATTGAACATGTAGGTTCCAGCTATGCTTGCCCTAATGCTCAGCATTAACCAATTTATAATTCCACCTCTTTGAGTCTCTTTTTACTCTTGCCAAAGACTGTTCAAATTGCTTTGGTGCATTATTTATGATTAACCCTGTTTCCCAAGGTAATTTTTTTTCTCCCTACAGTTCATGCATTTGTTAGGGTCCTTTCTAAGCCTACTAGTATAACTGTCTATCTTCAGCAGAGTGGATGACCTAGATCAGTTCAGATCTATTTTTTGCTGTCTTCCTTATCTTTTTGCAACAAATGTGACTCTCTGGTTAGCATAAAGTACATTTTTCTTCTTCATTTAGTTATAAGTAAGATAAATTTCTGTACTATATATGTTGCATATGTGTACATCAGCAGTGACACTAATCAGATTCACTCCACAGAATTAGTAAAAAGGTATTTATCATATAAAGTTTTGGTGAATATAAAATAAATCTGATGTATGCTTGCTTGAAAGGAATAAAGTGTTTACACAAGGTGACACTGGCTGTCACTGTCAACAAGGGGTCAGTGACCAAACATTGTGTAAAAATTGATATCAAAAGCTATAAGATTTCTTTTTAAAAATGTGAAAGCAGATAAAGAGAAGCTAAGTTAGAGAATAGTAACTCCACAGAATCCCAAAACAAGCAACCTTCTTGTGTTTTTTCAGCAAGATCATGGACTGAAGCAACAGAAAATCCCCCTTGATATGACTTTTACAATATAAGAAATGAGAAGTTTAAATTGAAATGAGGTTTAAAATACTGGTTTAAACAAATGTGAAACTCTTGTAGGTTTTGATCTTAGAAATGGTGAATTGATTTCAAAAGGGATCACGCGAAGTCAGACAAAGGTTGAAGTGGAAGTGAACTTCTATACATCATCTGATTCAAACAGGGCTGCCTAGAAAAGCTTGCCCAGGACTTTGCACAGAGGTGTTTTGAATATCTCCAAGGAGAGAGACTGCCATGTTTCCGGGCAACCTGCGCCAGGGCTCAATCACCCTTACAGTGAAGAAAGGAATACAGAAACAGGAGAAAGAAGCAGAAAGAAGCACGCATGTTTCAGTTTGTGCCCATTGTCCATTGTTCTGCCACTAGGCATCACTAAAAGGAGCCTGACTCTGCCCTCTTTGCACCCTCTTTGGGCATTTATAGATATTGATAAGGCCCCCCCAGAGCTTTCTTTTCTTCACGCTTGACAATCCCAGGTTTCTCAGCCTTTAGGCATATTAGAAATTCTGCAGCCTCTTATTAGTCTGTGTGGCTCCTCGCTGCACTCTCTCCAATATGTCCCTGTGTCTTTTGTCTCTCTTCTGGTGAGCACAGAACTGTACACAGCATTCCAGGTGAGGTCTGGAGAGGGCAGAATGATTCAGAAACAGATTTTTCTGAATACTAAAGCCAGGTGGGCTCCACTTTAGACCGTCCTTCAACCCATTTTTTGATCTTTAGACTTCTAATAGCTCTCAAAGCTTTGCTGGCACTTATTTTAATTATCTTGACATCAAACTATGGAGTTCGCTGTTTCTCTGAATAGATCAAAAGAGCATATGCTATGCAATCTTTATCTCTAAATGATTTTGAGAGAAAATATCAACCTCAATTAAAATCATTAACATGGTCCCTTTTGCTTTATCACAGCTGTGAGATAAAGACCAGATGAGACACAGATTTTGGATACGAAGTTTGGGAAAAAAGTTCAAGTATGTTCAGTTAAGAAGTCAATATGAAATCAGTCTTCAAAGAATCTGGAGCCTGGGAAGAAACAAGTCTCTGTGTTTCAAAATATGCTCAAGATCCTTTCCTTTTTCTTTTTTATTTCTAATTTTCCATTTAAAGAGAATAAAATAATTTCAAAGTGTACTTTCATTAGATTAAAGTTTAAAAAAAAAGGTAAAATGCAATTTCATACCAAAAGTACTCAGAACATATAGTCTGAAATAGTTTAATTCCAGGTAGTACAAGCGCAGTGAAGTTGAGTTTCACTGCATTAAGGAAAACAGCTTGGTTATGCCAAGATATTTAAGGCTGCTTCAGGTTCTAGCCATGTGCCTCAACACAGATCAGAAGTCAACATGCCTCTTACTGTTGAAATGTCTTTAATGGAAGCAAATAGAGGCCAAACGTGCCCAAGGTTCCCAGCTGGCATATCTTACTCTTACATTTCTTGCTCTGAGGAAAATATTACCTTAGCATCCGGGATTCCATATGATCTTTAGAATGTGTGTCAGAACCATACCTGTGCCATTCCCTGGCACAACGGCATAAGAACAGAGTGAAAGCAGAGTGTGAGAGATCATCCAGGAGATGTAAGTCTGAGAGCAATCTCATGTCTTCATGGATAGACACTTCATCATAAACACTCTATGGCACTACACAAAATAGGTTAAAATTGCCCTGTACAGGACAGATACAAGGCAGCAACAGGCTGAGGTACAACAGCTTCTTTGCCTCTGCACAGTGCATCAGTGAGACTGGTGTTTCAACACTGCTCTTCTAAGTCCTGTTTTCAACTGCAAGAGCAATGTGAAAACCTTTGGAAGAGAACTGTAAGACAATCTGAATAACCACATATAAGCTTGGAAGAAAACTTGCTCTTTGTGCTGTAAGCTGTCATTTTATTACTGAGCATTTAAATGAAAGGAGTAAATGGGTATATAACAACTGCAATGTCATGAAAACATGACTGTCAAGTATAAAAATGTACAAAACTAGTCTCTCTTGACAGTGAGTATAATCAGGTTGAGTCAGTCTGAATCAGATCAAAGTTCCTTCTAGTCTGGAATCACATCTTTGACCAAAGCTGTTAGGAAATGCTTTGAGATGGACTAGGACAACACAGGAAGTGTGTGCTTCCCTAGAGTACTTTTTCCAAGTGCTGGTGTCTCTGTGCAACTTCAAGCACATGACCATCATTTTTCATACAAAGAGGATGAATAAGTATTATTCTACAATTCCATAATGATACATCCATGACATGTCCACTGAGGCATGGCAAATGCTGACGTAAAATCTTAGAGAGAAACCTTTGATGGGACGAAGTGTGGCATTCATGCATGGTTTATTAAAAAAGCATGTTTCCTTCTTCTGATCTTAATGTATGTAAGGGAATAACTAACATAGAATTTCATATGCATGAAATAATTTTTTTATTTATCTAGAAGTTGTAGCCTTTTTTTCCCCAAAGAACACAGCTAGGAATACCAGTGTGCATCATTATGAAAATCATTTTAACATTCAAGGTAACACTTTTCCTGCAGACCATTTAGAAAATAATACCTGCTCGTTATAACAGAGATAATTTGTTCGAATTTGTAGACAGGTCCTGTAGACCAGTCTAACCCTAGCCAGCAACCAAAGCCCACAAAGACACTCCCTCACTCGCCCCAGTGTGAAGAGAGATTCAGAAGGGTAAAAGTGAGAAAATTTGTGGGTTGATGGATGTGGCTGCCATGGAAATCGATGAATTAATTTCTTGTTTTGCTCTGCTTGTGTGCATGGCTTTTGCTTTCCCTATTAAACTGTCTTTATTTCAACTTGTTAGTTTTCCACCTTTTATCCTTCTGATTCACTCTTAATCCTAATGGTCAGGGAGAGAGCAAGTGGCTGAATGGGATTGATTTAATGGCTAGGGTTAAACCACAGTGCCTGAAAAGACAAACCCCATTGGTCTGAATGTCCTTCCTTCCTTCTTCTTTCCCCCCTCTTTATATGCTGAGTATGATGCCATATCCCATGCAGTATGTGTTTGGTCAGTTAGGGTCAGCTGTCCCAGCTGTGTCCCCTCCCAATTTCTGGTACATCGCCAGCCTCCTCACTGGTGGGAGAGTGTGAGGAGCAGAAAAGGCCTTGACTCTGTGCAAGCGCTGCGCAATAATAACGAGAGCATCCCTGGGCTATCAACACCATTTTCAGAACAAATCTAAAACACAGGCACTTACTAGTTACTACCAAAAAAACCCCACAAACCTACACCAGCCAAAACCAGCACAATCCCATTGTGTCAAACCTCATCATATATCATCAACTTATGATGCATACCCAATACCCTGCAATAACCTAAGGCAACCATACTACTAAGGTATGCATGTGGGGAAACAAAGGGAAACACGGTGGGTTTGCTGTGAGCAGTATGTCATAGCTTTGTTTAAGAAGGCATAGCCTTGCATGTTACACAAAAATACAGTTACTAGATCATCTGAAGAATCTCTCTAGTGCTGTGACTTCTTCAGACCTCTCAATTCCAATTTATTTAATGCTCATAAGTTCAGAAAAGGATATTACAAAATTTGGAAACCTTTCAAGTAAACACTGAACCCAAGCCCATAATCTTCATGTTATTAGTAAATCAAAACTACCTGCTAGTGTATCCAAAGAACTGTTACTCATTCAAGTTTATTGTAAATATAGAAATATGTTTTTCTGAAAATTTTTTTAGAAGGTGCACATAAGGTACAGCAAGGGTACACACAAAACATGTAGAAACAAAATCATCTTGTTCTTCCGCAAAGGATTTGGCTGTAACGTTTCAAGTCATTAGAATCTATCTAACAGGGGAATAACATTCCTCAAGCTTTCACCCTCCATGCTATCAAAAGGAAGCAAACTCCAGAAGGAGAAAAACACCTTTTGCTTAATTCCATCATCCTCTGGTACCAACATCACTGACTTCAAGGAGCTTTCATTTATACTGGTGTGCTCCACAGATAAATTTGTCCTTTCAGCTTTACATTTCATTTTCAAACAGAAGACACTGAGGATGAAACTTAAACAGATTGTTTAAATGTGGGTTCTGAAATACAGCACACTAACTTTCAGAGAATACACATACTTTCTGCTAAACTTAATCAATCTGATTTCATCCCTAAAGTGCACAGATTTTGTGACAGTATAACACAAGTGGCAATAATCCTGAGCATCCTCTGTGAATAGAAAGAAAAGTCATGCCCTTTTATTTCTAACACTAATTCACTTTCAAAAAAAAAAAAAATCTTTGATTTAGGAACTTTGGCATCCAGTTCAGTTCTAACTTCCATGATTTGAAGTAAATAGATAACTCTAATTTACAGAAATTTGTAACCAGTTATTTGTACAGAACACGGTAGGTAATCTTATCTGCACAGGGCAACCTTCTAAGTTTATAGACAATGTTTATATATTGATTTTTCCAGAAATGTAAGGGGTTTTTGCCTTTTATTGACACAAAAGGAGACAATGAGCTCATCAAACTTTATAACTTGGTCATGCATTCAGTGAGAGAAGGAAGGAAGGATACTGGTAGTAAAGAAAAAGCTTCATCTCAATGTTGAAGTGGCCTCAGGCATTTAATTTGTACCTCTGGCTGAGAGAAAATGTCAGCCTGCCTATTGTGTTCTGCAGCTCACACTGAAACTTAAATCCAGCTGTAAGGCTTTTTCATAGTAAGGAGTCTCTTGGCTGCAGTTATTTTAAGTTCTGTTCACACAACAAATGAATGACCCCAATGGAAATACTACTTTTACATGGTCACTGATATAGGCATTATTCTCAAAGTAAAATAAAGCAACATTTCAAAATGAAGCATAGGTATGGTCAGATTTCCATTTGAAGAAAAGTCTATAATATACCCATATTAAAAAAAAAACAAAACAAAACACATAAACATTGATGCTTCTGAACACCTATGCAGATACTCCTTCAATGAAGCCTTTCAGACAACTAACTTACCCCTATATTAAAATACTCTGGGTGTGAGTTCCCTGCCTGATGTTTCAAAAGTATTACCCTAAATTCCTTTTAACACCAGAGATAGTTGTATAAGTTTCTGCATCTTTCAATGGGGACTGATAACAGTCTCTCTGCATTTTTAACAAGATGCAGGTCTTCAGAATAGGAGGATTTAATTTGAATAAGTTACTTTGGAAATAAGAGGTAAAAATCATCACAAATTAATTAAAACGTCGTCCTTTGTTTGTGGTGATTAATAATACATAAGGAATCCAGGTTTTACATAATTCATCAATCTGACGTAAACTGGCACTTTCCAGCTCCACCGAGTGGAAACCCAGCTACTCCGTGACACTTGAAAAACAGCTCTGAATTGATGTACTGCATCCTTCTGCCACAGGACTTAAAGTCATAGGGATCCAGTTTGTCACATACTAATGAATTTTCTAGGACTGAGGCAGTAAGAATATAATAAAATATTGTGCTGAGTTCAAGACAGGATTCTTTTTTTCTCTTTAAAGCACTAGACTCACAAAACCCAAAGGCAGCATGATAGCAATTAAACATGGAGAAAGACGTGGGTAAGACAATGCAGCCTATGCCCTTATGACTAAAGCATTACTTCCTGAGGAACTTGAAATTTCTAAGTATTTTATTCACAAGGCAGTGTAGCACCAAGCATGCACAGCACAAAGTTCAGTCTGAAGCAGCAGGGTGGCAACACTGGGATTGAATCATAGTGGCAGTATATCCTACATCTTTCCAGATATGCAAGTTCATATCAGGAAGCAGTAAGAAATGGGCAGGGAAATACTTCCTACTTTTTTTTCCCCATCATGGACTTCGAGAGTCCAAAAGAAAGAAGGAATATTGTAATGAGCTTCCTCAGTTCTTAGTCTTGATCAAGTTGTGTACTTTTTACCTTCTTTGATCTTTCATTATCCTCTTAACCCTCTGCCTAATTGCATGGCCCCTGTAAATGTTTTTTTCTCAAAATCTTTCCAAGCACTCTGGCTTCTTCGGTTGCTCCCTCTCCGTGATTTTAATTTCTTTCTGATTTGTTTCTAAGGATCATGCTTTTGTTTCTTTCTTCGCATGGTGACAGAGCATGAGGAAAAGAAGTGGCTCAGAAAAATCCATCTCCTGTTATTGATGGGAAATAACCCTTCATTCGTACCTGTGCACCGTATGGCAACACAATCAAAAACATAGACACAGGTGTCACTGGGGGTGACACCAGCACTGCTGGCCTGCACTGGCCTGCTCAGTGGTTTAAAGAGTAGCAAATCCTCCTTAGCTTCAAAATTCTGTGTCAGGTATTTTCACCATAGGTAGAAACACTTCTTTTAGTATTCAGCAAGCCCTGAGGTATGCTGACTAAATCTAAACCTCTGGCATGATTTCAGCTGGTTATCAGTGGGTTTGAATCAAGTATGTAAAAGTAAGCACAAATTATTAAATGTTTAAATCATGATCAAATTCTTTAATTACAGTGTGTATGGAAACTGTATTATATTGATCTCATTTAATTAGCTATCTCAAAACTGCCAAATCTTTTCTGGTGAGAATCACTCCTTATAAAATACTTCTCTCTGTGTATAATTCAGCTATTCTCTTATAAAATACATGTTACTGAGTGTAATTCACCTCATCTTGGAACATAAGTAATTTGACTGACATTTTAGAGATAAAGTGTATAACATTAATTTTTCTTCCAGTTTTCAAACCACCCATATTTTAAATAAAGATATGCCATAGAATAAAATCTGAAAATTAAGTCCTTTAACGTCTTTATAGATCTTCTGTTGGTATTTTTTTAGCAGAGATGTATTTAACATTAATATTATTTATATTTAAGTACTGCATCAAAAAAACAAGAGTAGATTGTATTTGAGTGTGATCTATAGCCACATCTCTTAAAAAACGAGGTTAATTGCATGAGCTCCTCTTCTTCTTCCTTTATTAATGGCAAGTGCTCCACATAGTTGTAGCTGGATCAGTTATTTATACTCATATACATTAATTTTGCTTATGACTTTTTATATGTAATGATTGTTTGACCAGACCTTTTTTGCCTTACAGGAGGCAAATGTTCAGCACATCAATTATATGAGTCCTCATTTTAAGCCTTCTGCACCTTAAGAAGTTGAGGGTTTATTGGTACAACTTTTCTGAATATCTTCATTTGTAAAATTTTTCTTTCACAGACCTTCTCCTAGCCAATAACTTTTTTGCTGTGATGCTAGTCATAAGCAAAGTACTGCTTGGTTGTGAATAAACAGTAAAATTAGGGTAAATTTAAGGATAATTCTAAAATTTATACACTATTCTACTTCTTGTGCAATTGTGGACCAACAGCAAAGACTTAAACGCATATAACCAAGCTTTATGTGCTGCCACAACAAAACACAGCATTATGACAAGACAATCAAGAGATACAATGTTATTGTGGTAAATATCTGTACAAATCCAATGGAAAGATCCTGGCATTTGTCAGTGAGACACAGACCTATTGATGTATACTCAGGGTTGTTTTTTTTCCTTTGGTACATTTCAAATAGGGAAATACATTTCATATTCCTGTAGTTACTTTCATCTTACAATATAATTCTCTGCTTTCTTCCTACAGAAGAGATAGAATGATTCTATAAAATCTGAAGCATATTGAAAAAGTTTCTTGTTTTCTAAAGGCCTGTTGTTTTGTGGAAATATTCAAAACACGTGGACTACTGCTATTAATTAACAAATAAATTAATTTTTCAATATACATCCGTATCTTCAATCCTTAGGTCTAGCACAGTCTTATGCATCCACTTGAAAACATACTGAAAAAAAATAATTTCCAAGTAGGCAAGAAAACACAATTAGATATTTTTACTTTCTTTCTTTTTAAGATAGCAATGTTGGCTGTCAGAATGTTTCATGCTATAACACTTGGGTTTCCACATAGTTTCTTCAGCTTCAGTATTAAATATTGACTTCTGAAGGCATGTTGTCAGTCTTTATTTAGATTTTTGGTAATAAATAATCAATATTTGCCTTAAGGATATCCTACAGCAGTTGCGGTAAAACAAGCCTTCTGTCTCAAACAGTTGGAGAATGAAACAATCTTCCCTACTCCTTAAATAGCCAACCATTACTAGGTTTCCAACTGAAAAAACAAAATGCTTTATTGACCTCCATTCATAGTAGAGGTGGGGTCATGCACGGATTTGAAACATTTATTTATTTATTTATTTATAAAAGAATTAGAAGTTTTCGATTTATTGCTCCTACCACCTCACTTCCAGAAAATACTGAACTCATGAATTATACCTGTTAGCCTAAAAACCCTTAGAGCAACAAAAGACTTTAAGCAAAAAAGTCATAAATCAAATTAAAATCTGCTAACAATCTACCTCTTTAATTTTCATTGATTTAAACACATACAGATGGTGATTCTTCTTTCCTTTAAGATGGTGAACTTGAAAGACCTCCCAGGGTGAAGGTGTAACCTGATACATTGAAAGCTTAAGAAACTTTTCCTGACATTTACCAAAGTTGAACACTTTTTCCCCTTTTCTTTGATTTTAGTTCCAACAGACAGTGTCAGAATACAGAATATGAAGCTTATTGAGCTTCTCAGATTAGTGTGGCAGAAACTGCTTCTAATCCTCAATCATCATCAAATTGACTAGTCTGACATTGTCAGTGCTGAGCACGGCATGTACCAGCAGACACTGGAGGCTGAAAAAATATTTCATTCTAATCCAAAAGAAATTTAACCAATACTGCATAGACCTCGCCTGTATCTTCTCAGAGAAGATACAGAGAAGAGGAAATTATCTAAAAATCTATATTTTGTTGAAAAAGGGATGTTTGGAAAATGTTTTGATGCACTATCCATTTCTGAGGAAGTATTTTATATGGGAAGGCTAGTAGATATATTTTACGCTATTGTTCAGCACAAGTGCCTGTTTGTTAAACAGGAAGTATTTGCATATTCAAAGAACATGGGTCCCAGCCAGGACTCTGAATCCAAACAGATGGCAGGTAACAAAGGCTAGTTGAGACAAGGCTGTTGATGGCAAAACCCAAACGCTTTGCTGGCAGGGTGAAGCATTAAAAAATTTCCAAGCTTATGCTGAGTTTGTATTACAAAACAAGATATTCCTGCTGTCAACCTCCAATTAAGCTGCCAAATCCTCCTCCAAGGAGCTATCCATTGCAGTGCATTATTTTATCAACCCTAATGCTAATTTACAGAAGAACAAAGAACCAAACCAAAATGAAAATACCACGTACCTGAAAAGCCTTTTAAAGTATAGATTTCCCTATCTGTTCTACCAGACAACACCCACCTACATCCCCAGTGTTGAATACAGCCATCTTTTAAGTACCTAGAAAATCTAAGCATTGTTAATTCAGGAGTTCCCGGATTTAAACTGAGCCCTGAATGGCAAAATATTGTAAATAGTTGGTGCTCCACTTTTCTGAAAAAAAATCAAAATATTCATCAGAAAAGGAAATTTCATACCCTTTTTCTAGATGCTTTACTGTCATGAAAGAATTTAGGAGTGAGATAGCTGCAAGAACAGAATCACAGTAACCAGAGACAGGGATTTTATATTCAAAATAATCCATCCAATAACAGGTAATCAATGGTTGTACCTTTACATTAGGAATGACAAGAGGGGGTTAACTTAACAGTTGTGTTGTGAAATTACTCACTGAATAAGAAGAGAAAGCTGTCATTTATTGACACTTTTTCATATGTTTTGTGCTAGTCTTTGAGGCATTATATGCTTCAGACATGGCAACAAATTAGACTGTAGTCTTGTCAAGTAATACTGTAATTTGCATTCTTCAACAAGATGACTTGAAAAGGAGTAACATTAATAATAATAGATACATAGAAGATTATTTCATCAGTCCCTTCTGAAAGTTCATATCTAGACAATAACATACTGACTGATGGCATTAGTCCTCTAGACAAACAGCCAGTACATAGTCGTTGTCAATCGTACAGCTGATTTCTAATTTAGAGAAAAGCTTCCACTACAGAGTAAGACTAGATTAATTTGAAAAGACATCTCCCACATTTCAGTCTTGAAGACATGTTTAGCACTAGACTAGAGGCAAATTACAATCTAACCCTTCATCACTCTCTTAATCTCTCATTGCTTGGATGTCTTTCTGTAGATTTTGGAGAAGGTGGTAAGGAGATTCATGGCACAATTTAGACCGAGGAAAAAGGTGCAAGATTGCAAGATTCATGAAACAGGGCTGTCATCTCCAAGATCTGCTTCGGATTAACCCAGTGGCTAGTGATGGCTGCTGATGATCCAAGAAGTCATCGGAAATGTGCTAATGGGCTACTTCTCCAAAGTTGCTTGAAGAAATGTCACCACAAATGCTGCCCCAGCCTCTGCTCTCCAGGAAACTGAAGCTCAAAAGAAGAGGAGATTGCACTAGTTCTGGGTAAACAATCCTATTTCAAAAATCTTTGCAATTCTACAGTCCCTTTGAGGCAGAAATTATGGGATATTTTTTTCTTAGTTTGCGGTTTTGGAGACAAACAAAATCTTAGTGAACAAATGGCCTGATGAGTACCAAGCATACTGCAGCACATGGCCGTGCTCTGTGTAAACCAAATGTGTTTTCTAAAAGGAGGCATCTAGGAACGTAGGAGATGTAGATTGTAACTTCCCTGGAGTCACTAAGTGATTTTCGGTAGGCGGAAATCACTGCTGAAATATTCACTTACAAACAGCAAAACAAAATGGCAAGCAAACAAATGAAAGTCAGGACTTTCTCTCCAGCAAATACTAGATTTTGCAAAACTCGAATACTGTTCTCCAAAGAGAGTCATCTTCACTGAAAGGGTTAATAGCAGCAAAAATTACAAATAAAGGAAAGAACAAAAATTTAGTAAGTCTGTCTCTAGTGTCAGCTCAAAGAGGTAAAAAGTTTGACTGATTCTTTTACCAAATCTGTTTCATGCTGATATTGATATTTCATAGTTTCATAGTTTGCAGAATATGCACATAATTTGCTCTGGCAGTTGCATCACCTATTATTGAGGTGTATGGAGGTTTTCCAGTAACAAAATCTCTATTGCACGCAAGTGCTGTAGGCAACTAAAACCAGTAAAGACAAAAATTAGATCATATGAACTGAAAAATGCACATATATACGCAGAATCACGTTCTATAGGAGAGCAGGAAATCTGCAGACAATGTATATAAACAAAACATTAAACTGTCATATTACCAGGCCTGAGACTAAGCAGATATGAAAATAAATATTTTTCTTTTTTCTTTGCTAAAATGGCATTATAAACTGTGCATCTCAAAGACTCTAAAATACAGTCACACACTCAAAGGTACTAGACAAATAAAAAAATGTTAGTTGCAATATCATCTATGGTAATAGCAGGTCTTGACTTTGTACTATGGCAAAAAGGTATATCTTGACAGATAAAACTGTCAGGGGTAAAAAAATGAATATATGTTTAATTAGAATTAGTATCTTGATGTGAAATTCCACTTCTCATCCATATGAAAAGGATGTTTAAAATTTATCTTATAAAGTTAAAACACCATTTCTTAGTACCATCAGTTAGCTGTTAGGATGGCAATATAGAGGAAGGGTTCAGGGATCAGCAGCTTCAGAGCCTGAGCCTCCATGGCAGAATGTTATGGTCATATTCAGTGCATTTTTCAAACACAGTTTCCATTTCTCATTTCTTGTGTGTTTGAACAGCAGGGCATTCTGGAGCAAAGTGAGACATTTCCCAAGAGGTGTGTGGTGGGGACAGAGAAGAAATTAAAACTATTTTCTTTTGAAGTGAAAGCCCAGAAGGAGTTTGTTGAGCCTTTCTGTTTCTCTTTAGATATTCATGTCCTTCTCTGGGAGGAGACTGCATGCACACAAAAATGCATCTCTTCGCACTGTGGCAACCAAGCTAGCTTGACATTGGTTATTCTTATGAGTATACCAAGGAATATCACCAACTAGCATTAGAATATAGTCTTTAATCACACGGGAGAAGCAGGGTCCCCTAGGAAAGGAGAAACTCATAGACTTCAAGTAATATTTACATCTGACCTCCTGCATAGTAGAAACCATAAATGTCATCCAGCAGCTCCCTCATCAACATCATAATTTCTGTTTCAGTTGCAACCTTTCCTTTATGAATGTTTTTCATCTTGATTTAGAGATCTCTTAAGCAATGTCAGAATGCATAGTAATAGGGACTTAGTCAGGACTGGATAGTCAGCAATTACTCACTCCTGGCTCAGGAAGAGCCAAAATAATATGTCCATGATCTTAAGCAGTACATCTTACCACAGTCAAAAGAGGAAAGACTATCCAGTACAGTGACATCTGTTCTCTGACTGATTTTAAAGAGCACCACATACAGAATAGCCTTGAAATCCAATACACAAGGTCTTTCTTTTGGCAAGGAATAAAAAACTAGCTTTCCTAAATAGGGTGTTTCAAATTTCTGCCTCTCCTTCAAACAAAAGCAGCAGAAAGCCCACCACAGTTAACAGTAACTTAAACTTCTTGGTCTTCCTCTGTGCCTTGGTTTTTTTGGAACTATTTATTACAAAATTAATTGCCATTTCAGCATAGATATTTAAAACAATAGGGGAGCTATGCCATCCTTCTCCCTGACTCACAGCAGTGGGAGAAATAACATACTCTATTCAATATAGAGCGCCCATATTTTAAACAGGCTTCAAGATACTTTCCATTGAAGGTCAATACACTGTTAGTGAAAAGACACTTGTAATATGAGACAGAAAATATCTTCAACAACTGGTCTCCTCCACAACCTTTAACCACTGAAATTCCTTCAATATATTATGTAGTTTAGGGGCCAATTAATACTTGCAAAATGCTGAGACTCTTAGAGAGCTAAAGATGCCATATGCAGATGGCCGCTCCAGTATATATGAACTTTTCATCTTTGCTTTGGATACAAGTTATTGAAAAAGAGGGTGGTAGAACAACAACTTAAATGAATCCATCATCTTCTATAAGGCTGATCAAAACCAGGCAAGATAAATAACTTTAGGAAGAATTGCTTTGTGAAAATCCACAAAATTACTGAAGTGCCATGTGAGTTACAGCACAATATAGCTGAAGAGGCATTTCCATTACAAGGTGCTACTTTCAAATACTTGTAGTTTTCATAGAAGGAGGCAGAAAATATGGCTGAAAATTCAATACAGGTTTGCAATTTGTTTGCAAGTTTTTAAGACTTCTCTGTATTTCCGGGTCTAAGAACATCTAACACAAATTAGTCTATAGTTTAAAACTCCATACTTGTGGTTCAAAAAGCTGTAAACACTCTACCATATATTACATTTCAGGAATGTGAGACTACTGTTCAAATGATAACAGGTGGAAATTATATCTACTTTCTTTCATCTAATTATGTATTATAATCTCCCTTAATGTCCTTGCTGAGAAAACAGAAGATTTTTCCTTCTGAAAGTAGACAAAATTCATGTTCTAATGTTTTTACTGAGTTTTCCTGAAAGTGCTTTCAAGCTGTGACCATAAGCAAAGCTTTTATAACAAAGTGAGGAAAAATTTGCCTAGGTATGGCTGTAATTTTGTGATTCCCCAGCTGTCTAAATCCTACTGATCTGAAGAACTGTCTATATGACAGAGGCACAAGCAGAACTGTTTTTTCCTGCTTTTAAAAAAGATGCAGTGGATATATTTGATTTACATGGCAAAATTAGTAGCGAGAGGACTACAGGTGTGACATCTCTGACAAGAGCCCAAGAGCTTTCCCCACATCAGACAGAGACGGTTCCCAGCTGATGCAGAGGAAGAGCATGAGAAGGAAGGAGTGAAAGAGATAACATAGTATGAGCTGACCAAAGCCCCCTTTCCCAATTCCCTTGCAACGCTTGGTGACGAGGTACAGAATTTGGGAGTGAAACTGAGCTCATGAAAAAGGGAGGGGTGAGGGAAAGTCTTTGGAAACTTGTTTTCATCTCTTTTTATCCTACCCTAACTTTTGAAGGACAATTAGTTAAATTAATTTCCCCAAGTTCAGTCTTTTTTGCCTATGACAGCCGTTGTTGAATGATCCTGCCCTGCCCTTGTTTGAGCCTTTTGTTATATTTTTTTCACCCCTATCCAACTACAGAGTGGAAGTGATAGAGAGGCTTAGGTGGGTTTTGGTATCAGCAGGGCCAGCTCCCCTCAGCACTCTGCAGCACTTTTAAAGGCTAAGAACAGGTAAGCATTTTCCAGTATAATAATTCAGGTTTGGACACAAAACGCCTACATGAGATAGTAAATGGAAGGCACCTGCACCTTGTGATGCATCTCCCTGTCACTGTGAAGCTCTATACCGACTATCACTGCTAAAGGCAGTGTTAATCTGGGAGCCTGGCAGTTAAGCATGCACGAGCCTGGACTGTGAAGTCACAAAGTTGCTTTTCACATCCACTTTGAAAATTAATTTGTATAAACTAAAAGACTGCAGTAGACAACTGGTTGTGTGCAATTATCATGTTATAAATCCCTGTCTTTCACAATTTCTTTTACTCAAAGCGAATTTAAAAGTGAATTTAAGTCTGTACATGAACACTTTGGTATATATTTCCCAGCCAAACATCAGCCAAACCATCCAAACCTCAATACACCTTCATCAACATTTCACAACTGTGGGTGATAGAATAGCAATATAAACATTTCACATGTCTGAATTATGTACATGTAATAAAAGTGAAGCTGATTCATTTTGGCTATTTAAGAGAAGTTAAGCACAATTCTCTATGTTCATCTCTGTGCTAGAAGTGTCTTTTCTACATATATAGTGTAACACTATTTGAATTTTCACTTCTCTTTCAACTCATCCAGTCTATTTTAATTAATGCCCTAAGTGGCCTGAGTCCTGAAGAAAAGGTTTCAAACAGAAATCCAGAGAGGGAAAGAGAATGCAAGAGGCATGCTGTATTTATAGCAGTACATTCACGAATATCGCCAAGTAGGTCACCCACCTTTTTGCATGGCAGTCTAAAAATACACATGTGCTCACAAACCTGAGCAAATAAGGACACAGCTAATGTTACTGCTTCTTCCTTTACTCCAGCATTTGTCAGCACAGCAGTCCACAAACTCTGGCCATGCCAAAAGCAGTACCAAATTTCTCAGATATCTCTCTCTAGCAATAGAACAGAGATTTACGTTGTTAAACCTACACAAGAAAAAGAAATAAAATCATCCCAGATGACTAAATCACAGTTTCTAGTGGGTAGCTTAGTAACTGAACTCTTTATCCCCTGAAGGACTACTCAAACCATTTGTTTTCATTTTCTTGACATCCTGTCAGTGTAACATAACTGGATGTGCTGCTCTGCTTGTTATTTCCTGGGATGAAAATTACTGTCTTTGCTGAGGAATCTTAAGAGGTAATGAATAATAAGTTAGAAGAATATACCCAGCCACGTGATCTCCCTGGAAAGAACATTTGCTCTTAAGCCCACTTGCAAGCCATATAAGACAATGAAGATCTCAGGAGCCAGACCACTAATGTGGGTGGAACTATGAAATGTTCTCTTTATGCTCCCTGAAAAAAAAAAGATTAATTTTATGACATTTTAGCACTTTTTTGAGGCTGGTCCTTTAGGAGTTGGTGTTTTTCTTTGTGCACAAAGTAGCTGCTCAGCTGTTTAATACCTTGCTACTTCTATGATTTCATTGTCCCTGTATTGCCAGGGAGGTGGCAGTCATTGTGACGATATTAAAGACTTCAGAAAAAAACAATAATATCTGGGATATTGGCAGTGCAGTGGGTTAAAACATTAAGGCACCCAGACCTTTCAATTTAGGCACAGTGAGATAGAATTTCTGGTTTAGGAAACAAGTAAACACAGGTTCAATGATCACACTCTTGCCTCTAGTGGACATTACTCCACATCACAAAACCATCATGCAATTTATCAGAGTAGGTATATTTTCTTCAAAAGATAATCTAAGTCTAGTGAGTTCCGAGCATAATGCTGGACAGGAATTGCTGTTTCTTTTCATATAGAGTTTGCATGATGTTTGATGTTAACATCTCTTGCTGCAGGCACTGTTATTAGACACTAATTTTCACTCACGTACTTGCCTGTAAAAGTGGTAAGAGACCTCTAAAGGGGACTAACATGAAGCTTATGTGCATTAACAGCAAACCAGGGCTGCTTGCAACAGTGGCAGAGGTGCAGTCTATTTCAGCTTAATGCTAGGGCTTCAGTCTCCCAGAGATCTCAGAATCCTGCTAGAAAAAGTTTTCTACTCTGATTCCTCCTCATCCCATGGGATGGTAAGCTACTGCTAGCCTAAGAGTGCACAATTCCCCACTTATACCTGCAGCAGTAGCTCTACTGCAAAGATCAATAGAAAAGCAGCTGCATAGAGCGCATTTACTTATCCATTTCCTAGCCCCTGTTCTGGTAAGGGAACGAGTGAAGATCCCAGCTTCCTCCAAAGTGACAAGACCAAATAACTTCTCAAAAGATGAAAGTTGGCTGTCACAGCACATTATGTCCTTGAAATGACAGAACAGCCCAAACAAGATTTTAGAATTTAACCATTTCCTTCTATGCAGTTCTTACTTGTGAGAGAAAGACTGGGAAAAATTACAGCCTTATTCTACAAATTTCTAAAAGCATCCCATTTATAAGAAAAAGTACTAATGGAGAGAAATTAAACAAAACAAAGCCAAACACACTCTTGATGGATGCTTCTTTGCATTACTACTTGGCAATTTTATTCCTAAATCAAAATTGCTTTCATCTTTCAGGAATAAAATAGAAAATCCTTCAACCAAGAATGGATACCTATATAATCAAGACATCTGAGTGGAATCCTATTCCTTTACTAGTTTATAATTTGTTATTGTACCACAAATTTGGGTTTAGAAAGGCATTTCATGAGAAATATGCATATGTTTAGCTACAGCTATATTTAAAAGGAACAATGTTATTTCCCTAAATCCTAAATACCTATTTTGCATAGTCCCTTTTAAAAATATTCTTAACACTTTTGTAGGATTTATGTGCAAAAAACCAAAGTTCTCCATCAAATTCTTGTATTTCTTTAGCATGGTGCGATGCAATTCCCACCAATAGGTCTCTCAGTAAATGCCTACCAGAAGTGTAAAATAAACAGAGATAGCAATTATGTTAATGAACATCCATCAAGATCAACAGAGTAGATTCATCATCACATCACTTGTCCCAACATATGTACATGACTTTGGATCTGACTGGATTCCTGGCTTTACTCTCAGGAATTCACATCTGTGATGTACTAAACCATGTTTCATGATACAGAACATCCAAGACATTACTTTTCCTGTCTTCATCACAACGAAAGCTCTTCTGTATGTCCTCCATATTTCACATGCTGACTTCTGTGAATCATCTTAAGAAATGCTGAGTTGACAGTCTCACAGAAAGTTAAACATGGCCTTTTTAATGTGTCATTGTAACTTTGTACTTGCCTGCTGCTGTCTTTTTTTTTTCCTTTTCTCAGAATATCAGTCAACAACTCCTGCCTTCAAATACTACTAACCATCCATACCCTACTAGTTTCATAAGATACATGGACAAACTATTGGCTCCAATGTCTAATCTGAGGCTGCTATCACCCTGAGAAGCTATTTACAGATCTTCCACTACCTCCTCATAATTATGATGCTCTTCAGCACAAGAAATATTACTGAATCCCTCCATCTTTAAAATCCACTGCTTCCATATTAACCGTAATATCTTCCATCATAATGAAAATTATGTTTACTTTAACAAATGCTTTTTTACTCTCTCCATGTGCACTTCATTAATGTTTATTTTACCCACCTCATGTCATTCATCCTGTCTGAGGGACAGCCTCCCTTTTACATATGTGCTTCAAATATTTCCACCTATACAGGACTCCTTCCTGGTCCTCTTGATTACAGATATGACATGGGTGTTGTTCAGTCAGGGATTTATGCTGACAACTCATTATGCAAGGGCTCTAAGGGTACTCCACCTACTTGTCCTCTACTACATCAACACAGTTCAGGAGTTGCGAAGTATGGTTATAACCTGAAAGGAAGGAATCTGCTGAGCTTTCCAACAACACAGTTGTAATTGGATCACTTTTAATACTAATAATTTACAAAATATTATGTGTGCCACATGCAGAGGCCATTAGAAGCTCTATAGTCTAAAGTCCCAGTAACCTGAACCTCAGCACGCCTACAGAAAATGACCTGTCAGAGACACAGCAGTGGCCCCTGAGGCTGGAAGAGGACTGGAAAACCCAGGAACGGATGGTACTAGAAGCCCGACAGGTATTGTCACGCCTATGATGACATACAGCTGTAACAACCTGAAGAAGCTGCACTTAAGAGATAGCACAGGCAGAGCTGCCTTAAAAGAGCATAGATTATAACAAGAACAGTCAGCAGTGCAGTTGCCACATCTCAGAAAAAAAATAACCAGAGATAATTACCCTAGCACCCTGTGTTGTATGGCTGCTTTCCTAAGTATTGCCTTTTCAACACTGAGGTGAAATTATGTTTTAGAGGTTGGTTTAACATGTAGATAATTCTGCTTAGTAAGTCTGGCTACCTACCTTTTTGGACGACTTGTTTAATTTTAATAGCAGAGGGTCCATCCATATGGCCACCTGAGCTGAAGGAAGCCTTGTATCTGCAGATGTCCTACATGCATAGCACTGCAAATGCTTGCTACCTCCAGCCTTTCAAACCAGTGGAACTCCACAACGTACACAGTCTTTGTTGTCTGATGGGAGAACATTTGCAGTTTTTGTGCAAGATGCCATGCAGTCCATTGGAAAAGCACCTAATACCCAACCATTCCAGAGAAAGATGGGGAGCGTGAGGTCAGCTCTTAGAAAGGCACTTGGATGTCAGGCTTGAAACTATGGAGACCATGACAGCTGCAAACAAAAGAAAGTAGAGGCAGTCCTGCCAAACAGAGAAAGCGTAAGTACATAAGCATCAGTTCAAAACAAAGATTTATATCAAAACAGATATATCCAGGCTCCAATAAGGACAGCTAGAGGTGCCCATGCGACTAGCTACTGAGTGGCGTCTGTAAAGTTCCTAGGATCATAAATCTTAAACATTCAGGACTCCACCCAAAAACTTCCATATTAGTGAATTTGTGGGATGACGGACAGCTAAGCTGTGCAAAACAAGGTAGCATAATCAACAACCTGAAGAGTGAAAACGCTGCCAAACTCCTGAAAAGAGTTAGAAGCAGTAAACTGACTCAAAATTGAATTAGGTTCATTCAGGAATTTATATGTAGTATTGTTAAAAATAAGAATGTGACTGTGAAAAAGAGTGAAAGCTCGATGATACCATCCATTTAACCCTAGTAAGAACCTTCTGAGAAATAAAATCAGATGTTTCACTTCAAATGTGCCTTTATTTCCATTATTTAGCCATAGCCAGAGAAAAGAATGAACACAAAGTAAAACACAGCAAATCAGATCTTTTAAAGCTTTATGTAAGGTAGGCCTTATGCCTTACCCAGTACTTTAGCAAAGCTGTTGTGTTAATGCATATAATCTATCTAGCCAGCTAACTAGTTTAATCCATCACATAGTGTGTGAAAACATAAAAGCAACCCAACTGTGACAAGTTAATAGCAGGGTGAGGCAGTAAAAGAGTAACAAAAACACACTTTGATTAATGATTCTGAATTGTCCAGCTCTGGTATAGATGGCTTTTGTCTAGGTTTATTTAGTGGCCAATCAACGCAAAACAGATCTGGTAATTTAACGCATTATACCAGATCAGAAATGTTGCCCCACACTGATAAAAACTGGGGAAAACACCACATTTTCATAGGAAGAAAAAGTAACAATTCATATAACTAGACCTGCTTCAGAGGAAAGAGAGAGAATTAAAATGCACCAAATTCAGGGGTTATTCCAGTAATATCTTGAGTGGAAGGTATGTTAATAACTTGAACAAAGTAAGAACCATTCCATGTACTATTACTCAAAGAGTCAAGGAAAGCTTTCTTCGACCTTTAAAATGTGTGAAATGCTTGCCTTTCCTTGTATCTCAGTTTCCATTTCCACAACCCTACATGAGCAGTTTCCAAATAGGGTCAGGAAAAAAAGATTACAGAATGTCAGATGAAGACTCGCTTTCCTGGCATCTCTTAAATCTGTGGTGTTTTGGGTACTCCAGTTAAGTACAAAATAAGCACACAAACTCAGGGATATATCAGAGCACTGAACAGCTAGCATTCCTCCGCTTTCAGTCCATGAAGTCTTTCCTGTTGAAAACACAGCTGAATAAACACACAAACAGTCCTTTTGACCTCAGGATATGGGAAGCTTGAGGAAGAGCCTCTCAATCTGAGGAATTCAAGCATCTGTTCTATTCTAAGGGAAAGCTGCAAGCACCAACCTGTGTCTCCTCTTGGCATTTTTCTTCCCAAACAGGTGTCCTACCAGTCTGCAAAATACCTGTAATAGGGTAAAGAGTATTCCTAAGTATGCTTCCTGTGGGAACTGTTTGGTAATTGAATTTGTAACAATGGAAAGGGCAATGAAAGAAGATAAAAAATTATCTATAACACCTTTCGCATTTGTTGAACTATAAGGATGACCAAGAGAAAATCTTCTACATCCCTGTAGAGCAGGAATAAAAGCTACAACCAAGCATGCAGAAAGTGAAAAGAAATCTCTATTTTCTTTACAGCAAGTAGTTGCATGGATTTTTTCTGCTGTATGGCAGCATAGTGTATGATTTGGGCAAAACACTTTTCTAGCCTGGGAGATCAGACTAACAGGAGCCTGTGTCTCTTGCTTGTGCACATTGCCCAGTGTAGCAGGCTCTCAGTTTGAGGTGTTTGATAGCACAAACCCCTCCGACCTGCACAGCTGCTCATTCTGTGTTCTTCCATGAGTACAGTGCAGGGCAAAGTGAAAGTAATGAATGCGTCTTGCCAATGAGGAGCAATCATAGTTGTCTGAAAAGAACACAGCACCCTGTTTCCCTGGACACTGAAGGAATCATGAAACTGGAGATCATTGCTTCAATCACAGTTTCAGATGTCCTGACCATCCACTGTCCAGCACACCGAGCATTCCCTTTGCTGCAATTCCATGTGTGGTGTCTGGTTGTTTATGGCTTACTGTTTGTTCTCCCACCCTTCATTGCCACCTTCTCCATGTAACTGTCATACACACCTCTATCCAAACATAATTAAATAAGCTGTATTTCACTCTCAACTCCTTAAGTTTTGAATATCTCTCATTCTTCTCTTTGCTGTGAATTGCTGTGACTTCATAAAAGGAACTTAACAATTCGTAAGTGATATGATCATTACCGTCCTGCACAAAACGTTCCAAAACAAGTCTGTAAAATGCATCAGAGCTCACTTCTGACATCACAAGGTCTAATGCAAATACATTCTAATGGTCCTGCTGCAGTGTCCTGTAGAGACTTGTGTACAGACTTATATACAGACTTGTAATGAGAATTTTTTTCTTATTCAGTGCTAGATATATGGGTATTCGGGGGGTTGTGATGGTTTTTAGGCCAAAAAAAAGTTTAAAAAAAAAAATCAAACTTGGAATATCTGGCAAATTTTTTTTGAGAATAGTACCACAGCTTAATTGTCAATGCAGCAACTAGCAACACAGAAAGGCTGTCATGTAAAGTGACAACATGACATGCCTGTAAGTAGCAGAGTTGTCCTAAAGAGAACTAAATTGGCCCGCCTGTTTATAGCTACCCATGGGGGAAACTGCCTGCTGTAGTAAGTAAAGGCTGATAGCACAATATTTCCATCTATCACATTTGAATGGGGAGTACACCTGCCATCTCATCTAACACAAGCAGACATCTAACTACGCTTAGAAATGAACAAGGCACTTGCTGTGTTAGGAGCTGATAGTAAATAGGTGTGAAACATTTTCAAAAAGGCTGTGTTAAAGAAGGATATAACGTGTACAGATTTGGCTCTGCAGAGAGGGGAAGGAATACTTAGACAGTGGCTATTTCTGATAGTTGGTAGTTCAAGACTTTTATTACCTGACATGTATTCTGAGCAGCCAAATTCAGATTTATGTGCTGGGACACCCATGTCTTATGATGTCTAAAGGATAACACTAGCCTACAGCTGGTGCTAATTCTTCAAGCACCTTTTAGAGATAAAAAAGTTCAGTGGGTCAAGCTAACCTAGCCAGCTGTCTCCAAAAAAATCACTTAGAAAGTCCTTTGAGATGTGTCAGATTAAAAGCAGTGATTTGGAGCATCATCTATGCCAAGTAACTGTAAGTGCTACTGGCAACATCCAATTACATGCTGACAGAAACACAAAACACCACAACCCTGATGTGATAGACCAGCTTTAAACCCACATCTCCCAATAGAACATGACTGAACATTCTAACAAATGAAAACAGCTAAAATGGATGTGGCCCAGCTTGGCTGTTTCTTTATCTCTCTTTTAAAGGTTGAATTTCTATTTCGGCTGCTATATGGAATGGCCAGTCCTCATGGGGAAGGCACAGCTTCAGTAACATTCAATTTGGAATTCAAAGTAGCCACAAGGACCAGGGAGAGGAGGTGCTAGAAGGACATTTCCTTTTTTTTTTTTTTACGGGATATTTTGGTCTGGGCTTGATATAACTGATGGCCAGTCAGTAGAGAACAATTAGCACAATGATTATGGGGAAGGGAGCATTGTATATGTCTAGCTACAACAGCTCTTCCCAGGTTTTGCCTACTAAAAAAGAGTGTCTTCCTACTGAATGTTCACATGAAGGAAGGGGCCAACATTTAAGATACTAATTCAGTTTCTGAGGAAAAATAGCGAGACAGAATATCATATAATGCATGTATAATCCCCAAAGAAATTAGTTTGAAGGGACACATATCCAAGAGAATTTCAACAATGTTGAAAGCAAATAATTGATTTTGAAAAACATACACATATTTTTTGAATGGGAGTGTTTTTAATAAAATGTCTGCTCTCATTACTGTTGTAATTATAAAAACACCTTTAAAATATAATTGAAAAGGTAAATTAAAAATATAGATGATAAGATTGCTTTCTTTCCAGACAAAGCACGAGGTGAAGGAATGTGCTGCTTCAAATTTTCCTTCAAATGGACGGGAATTAGAGGAAATACACTAGGACATATTGCAGTTGCAAATATCAAGTCTAAAATGTTAAGGACAAGCCTTCCCTGACCAAAAGAAAGGAAAATTTCCTCAAACTCAAGAAAAGATCTTAAATGAGAGAAAATAAAATCTTTAAGAAAAACTAAAACCTTTTTTAAAATAAAAATTTAAGATTAAAATTTTGTAAGGTAACATTTTCCTGAAAATATTTTGTCATTTCCTGGCACTTAACAGGGCTCTAACATTATAGTTTATCATAATAATCAGTTTTCTTTTCAGAGAAAGGAAGTTTTTTACAGAATCACCGGGTGGGAAGAGACCTTCAGGATGATTTTGCTGCAGAATAAGAATGTAACTGTAACCGGTTAGTGGAAAACAGCCTCTGATGTAATTTTCCTGTATTATTCCTAGGAAACATCAATGAGCTTTACGAAATATAGCAATTTTATGACGAAGAATATTCTTAACTACGAGTTCTTATGAAATTCATAAATCAGTGAAAACAGACATTAGGCAAATGAAAAGAACATTTCTGTGGGATTTTGGGGTGGGTGGTCTTTTGAGGCTTTTTTTTTTGGTTGGTTGGTTGGTTGGTTGGTTGGTTTGGTTTGGTTTTGGTTTTGTTGGGTTTTTTGCTCTGTTTTGGGGTTCTGGTTTTTTTTCACAAAGGAAGAGAATGATAATCTAAGCACTGAGGTGAAGAAAACTGGCAAGAAAAGTACCGAGGTAAGCAAAAAAGAACATCCTCTCACATTTCACCAAGCAATGCAGGAGGGGAAAGGGAAAGGCAAGGGGAAGGGAAAAATAATGGAAATATACCTAGCTGAGAGAAAGGACGGCCAGTGTGCTGAGATGCATACTTTTGCATACAGAATTTGCCAAGCTTCTACAAATGAAAAGCTTGCAATAGAGGAGGGGGAGGGCATTAGGGGCAGTGGAATTGACAGCAATGAGCTTACTAAAATAGAGCATTTGTATTTTGCCTCAGGAATAAGATTCCATATTACAGTGTATTTCAATGGTTGAAACTGCCTGAAGCTTTCAATCAGTATATTTATTGTTTATGAGTTAGTGGACAAAGGACATCTACCAGATATGGATAGGATTGCAAAGGCCAGAAAGGAGAACAGCATTTCCAGCTACAAAAGCAGCTGATATCCTACCTGTGTCAATGAGACCTTGCTTTTTATGTCATAACGTTTCATTCATGTTTTTTTGAATGATCCCTAGTTATGATGCTTAGAATGATCCTTGGTCAGGGATATAGAAGTGAGAAGATATTTAAGTCAAGTTTGAGATTGAAATGATGGTATAACATGTTCTCCTTCTTACTTATAACAATATACATCACAAGTTTAAAATTCAGAATCTGAATGCTTGCCAGAAAAGAAGTAGATACATCATTCAGAAGTAAGGGATGAACTGGCTGATTCAAACTGATGTCCTATTTTGGCTCATCTAACAAGGTAAGAAATGTATGCAGAGCCAAGCAGTTTAGTCTAAATGTCAATTTATCAAGGAATAGCTTAAAAAAAAAAGAGAAATTTCTAAATTCGAGATCAATGAATGTGGTTAATCTTAGGGCTGTTCTGTACCCCTAGATTACTATAGGCTGCTGTTACACACTATAATAGCTTGCTGAGCATTTGTTAACTCCAGCAGAGTATATGTGCAATTATTTCTAATGAACTCCCCATCCCCTTAGGAAAAACTAAAAGTCCTTTTGAATTGGTTCTACCTGTTGGCTGCATTAAATTTGGGAACAAAAGCCATACGTTTTCAAATCTCCCCATACGACAGGGCTCAGAGCAAGATTGGCATGTTTATTTTCAGAAAACCTCCCAAAGCATTTTAGGCATGGCCAAACTAATACATCTCTCCTTGACAGCTGAAGAACTTTTATTTCCTTAGCTAGAGTGTAACAGATTGCTTGCAGTTTAAGTCTCGATGTTTAGGTTGCACTGCAAAATCTGGCTGCCTGCTGGGGTTGTAAAGAGGTCCCATGCAGAGAGGGGAATTCTGGGAACATCTGCCCACATAAACTTTATGCAGCCAAGGAGTCAAGGGAAGGAACAGCAATTTGTGGAAGGTGAGAGAAAATAATTTTCCCTCACATATCAGCAGACTTCCTACAAATACACTAAACTTTAAAAAGTCTGTGTACTCTTGAAATTCTTGAGGATTTAGCTGGCAGAACAATTAAATCAGAAAGATAGGATTCCATTCAAATGGAGACACAATTTTTTTCATTTTCAGAGCAACTTTTATTTATGTGTGCTTTCAGGTATGCTTTTTTTTACTTCACTCTATATTGCAATATAATTGGAAAAATATAGCTTCACATCAGAGGATTTCCATTTTCATGGCAAATTTACATGAGATTGCCTTTATCTGGAAGATTCTTGATCACCAGTGAAAGTAACAGCTGGTGCACTCTGCTTCAGCTGTATTTGGACATTGGGGAATGTCATGTTATCAAAATGTTTTAAGTGCACCTATCAAAGCTGACATAAACTGGAACCTGCTACATCAGCCAAGCAGACTGAAGGTTTATTGCATGGCTTCACATCACTCTGCAGAAAGTAAACTGTGCACAGGAAGTGAAACACAGAAATTATTATAATGCTAAACTGACTTAACTTTCAACTTTCCTAGATAATGTAATCCATTTTAGGTCCCAGCACTTCTTGCCTGCTTCTGTAATTTTAAATGTTTACTGTTCAACTGCCTGTGAATATCTATCCAAGATCAGCTTTTAAAAGATTGTGAGGTCTTAAACCTCTTCTTTCACCAATATTTTATTCACACTCATGAATTTAAGTAAACGAAACACACTTTAGGAGTACAAGTATTCTGCATGTGTTAAAAGGCTATTTTTTACTGAATGTACCAAAGAATACTTTTGTTACTGGATAGGATTGGGACTCTTGCAAAAACCTTTATATGGTGTTAGATCAAGAACCATTATTGGCACAGGGTTGCAGACAACCAGAGAAGTTATTTTTGGTATTTGAATCAAGATATTTCCTCATAAGCTCTTAATTATACATAGAGATTATTCTAGATGCATGCAGTATATCAGCAGCTTCAATAATTTCCAGCTGCCTTAGACAATGATGAGTTCAATGTTTTTTTTTCATAATACACATACTGACACTATTATTTCATGACCCATTATTATGTTCTGAAAGAAAAAACAACCCATATCACCAAATGGCCTACAATGTATAGGATGTGCACACGCCAAGCGTTCTTTTCACAGTGGATTTTCAAAAGACTTTACAATTTCCATTTTGGCATAAAATTAGGCCATAAATTGACAGAAGGCCGCTCCCAGACTGAGCTAGAGTTCTGCAGCCTGAATTTCTAGTTGCTAATCAGGAAGGCAAAAAGAATTTTGAATGCTAACAGCTCATGTGAACAGGAATAGATTTTAAGCACCAGGTAGAAAACAATGAATTCATAGGAACTGGATGTTGCAATGAGGATGTTGCTATGCGGCTGCCAAGTTATTCCCGAAAGAAAGAGGACAAAGGTGAGCACTTCTGTTACTATATTCTCAAGACTATGTCTTTTCATGAATGTCCATGGTTTACCCCTAGTACATCCCTCTTTAATCTCTGTTCTTAGAGTTAAGAATGCATATTTGCAAAGAGCCTTGAAACTATGAGGACTGAAAAGCAACCATAAGCCTACTGTTCCCACTTGTAGCTCATACATAGCCTGGTGAAAGTGAAAGCATTGAAGTATCAAGAATAAATAGAGAAGGCAGAATTTGCTGCTGAGTTTCTTGTGACCTTTTCAAGTACGTAGAATAATAATCATTTAGAACTTGTAAACGGGCATCCCAGATGATGTTTGCTGTAACTCTACTTCATCCTCCGCTACAGTACTCAGCAGGTGTCAAAAGCAATTTTTAGTGAAACTCACATGGATATGGCAGACGTTTGCAGCCTCATCCTAGTTGACAGTACGTTCACCCTTGGTAAGGCAAATAAAACAACTTACTGTAAACCTTGGTGTCTATGGAAAACCTCTGTTCCAAAATAGGTTTTGTGAAATGTATCCTTTTGATGTTACTGCTGCTTTTCAAGAGAGAACTAATTTATTTTTCGAAGTCATTTTTAAAATCTCTGCTCTCTATTCTGATGTTTTTGATAACTCATGCTGGTATTACTAAAAAATAATGGATTTTTAGGCTCGTGCATGAAAAACCAAAGGTCTCTAGTAATGTTTTTCTCATTTTTCAGTTTACTCCAGGTTTATGTGCACTCCTTTAGGGCAGCAATTCAAAGTCCCTGTGCTGATGGCAGGTTGGGCATCAGTCTGTGCATGGGAGATTTTTAGCAATTGCCTTTGTAAATCTTTTGTTCTGGTTTCTTTCTCTCTTCCACATTTCCTTAGCTTTTCAGACCATTTTTATTTTAACTCACAAGTTTTCTTCCTTTCACCTGTTCTCTTCTCTTCCACTATCCTACTGGGTGTGGGGAAGGTGGGGAGAGTGAGGAAAACTCTGTGTGGTACTTAGCAGCCCATCAGGGTTAGCCTACAACACCAACATAAAGCAGTAAGAATCTTTAAAACCGAAAATCTATGATGGTAAATAAATAGAATTTTTCAGAGATGTGGGTGGGTTTTTTTGTTTTACTGAGTCCACTGTGTAGGGGTGTGAACTGTTCAGGTCTGGTGTTAAAAATCAGCTGTGTTTTCTCTAGAAAATAACTCACGAGGGAGAGACCAAGAACACTGTTAAATGTCTTCACCGACATCGTCATCAGTCATTGGAAAAGACTCCCCAGGAAAGCGGTCTAGGTACCAAGCCTGTTAGGGTTCAAGTTGCTACTGGACAACATGCTTAATCTTAGGTTTAGTTTTAGTTAGATCTGCAAGGAGCAGGGAGCTGGACTTGGTGATCCTTATGTGTCCCTTCCAACTTGTGATATCCTATGATTCCATGAACAAGCAAATAGTTATATATAAACATCAAAGCAGATTTCTTTGAGGGGACAGCCAACAGCACATCTCATGGCTCTTCACACCATGAGCCACGCTATTTGTCAGTCCTTTTCAACCATATCTAAAGGACCATGAGAAGAAGTATAGACACTTTTCAACAGGCAGCATTTAATGTTAATCTGCACTCACACTGGAGTGTGGCAAGCTTTTGTGTTTCAGCCAGCCCTTTCTTTCATTCAGCCCACTCAACTTACAATGCTGTCCGCACCAAATGGCTGAGCAGCTCTGGAATATGTACGCCAGGACTCACCATTCCCTTGCTGGTACAGAACTGAATTTTGTGTTTCTTTGGTGGTGTTCATGACAAAACAGCCCCCAGTTTGTCCCTTTGTCGCCTCCAATGACCAATAACCCCATCTGATTTACATCGTTACCTAGAGCTGCTGAAATAGACTAAATTAGAAGATAAAAAGACAACTAGTCCCTCACTTCACTAGGTTATTTTCTTACATTGGGTTACTGACCTATAGAAGAAAAATACAAAAAATTTCCATGCCCTGTAGGTAGCCTTTTAGCTCAAAGGAAGGTCTTCCTGAAGCCATTGAGATACCTCTGTTTTTGACAGGAACTCACCTTCTTCACCAAGGCCAACCTGACAGATGGGCTGAAAGCCAAGCCCAGAGGCTGATCCAGGCAAGACCAAACATCTGGAACCTTTTGTCAGGTGGCTTCTGCTTTTATACTTGAGGGTAAATTTGTTCAATATATTTTAGCATCTGATTAAAGGGGAAAAAAATATAAAAACCATAAAGAAACAACAGAAATTTTATGAAAGCCTGACTTCTTAAATTGAACTTTGAAACATGAGTAAATCTTCACCTCTGAAATTATCATAGAAGTACAAAAGGCAGAATTCATGAGGGCACTTCAGGCCACAGAAAATCAGATGCAACATGAAATGTCAAGGGTGAAACAAAAGCAGTTATTACTCTGGCTTCTCACAGTTATAACTGCAAGTGCATGCATTTTAAACGCCAAGCTCCATTACGTTGTAATCCTATTCATATATCCCTGACACCATGGAGCTCTGCTATTAATGATGTTGCTCTTTCTCAAGTCAGACCTAAATTTTTCAGTTTTGGAAAAATAAAATAATTAAAATCTATGCTCTCCATGTGTTTATGCTAAATACAGGCAGTGGTACCTAGAAGGGAAAAGAGATTTATTTCTTCTTCTGCTTAATGTGCCTTAATAGCCATACTAAGCTCAACGTTTTATGCCAGTTTGAGAACTCACTGTTTTCTTTCCACTAGTCACGCCAACATTAGTTCTGAAGACATAAAATTCAGTGGAACTAGAAACCAATGCTTCAGTTAGAACCTCAAGGCAGTGAAACAGCGAGCAGCCAAAAATTAGTTGATACTATGCTGTCCATTTGAGGTACTTATGTTACCTAAAAGGAGAAAGGGAAATAATGTGAGTGCAAATTGATTGTCAAAGGACACAAAAGCAAAAGTTTTGAGGTAAGTGTTTGGTGAATTCTTCTTGAGACCTCTACTTCATTTCCTACCACATTCTGCCATCAGTATATACTCCTTAAATTGCAAAGTAACCTATTACCTTACCCTAAACACCAACATGTTATGATAAGAAGAACACCATGATTGCAAGAAAATTAGAAGAACCAAATTCAAGTGGGTGATTTGACTGCATGCACTGCTACACTGACTTGTCTCAGTAGCATTTTTTACATTTGTTGAGAGGTCAAAGAGCCTTGGTGGGTTGAGAAGTGGCTACATGGCAGATCCCAGAGGGTTGTGATCAACAGCACAGGGTCTACTTGGAGGCCTGCCATTATTGGTGTCCCCCACAGCTCAATACCAGTCCAGAATTGTTTAACTTGTTCATCAGGGACTTGGATGAAGGGGCAGATGCCTCCTCAGTGAGTTCACTGACGATGCAAAGCTGGAAGGAGTGGTTGGTACCCCAGAGGGCTGTGCAGCCCTTCAGAAGGACCTCAACACATTGGAGAGGTGGGCAGAGCAGAACTGTCTGAGATTCAAAAAAGGCAAATGCTGAGTCCTGCCCCTGGGGAGGAATAACCCCAGGCACCAGCACAGGCTGGGGCTGATCTGCTGGGGAGCAGCTCTGTGGATCCTGGTGGGCAACAAGTTGTCCACGAGCCAGCACTGTGTCCTGGTGGCCAAGATGGCCAATGGTATCCCTGGGGCATTAGGAAGAGCATTGCCAGCAGGTTGAGGAAGGTGATCCTGTCCCTCTGCTCAGCCCTGGTGAGGCACACCTGGAGCGCTGTGCCCAGTTCTGGACTCCTCAGAACAAGAGAGACACAGAGCTCCTGGAGCAGGCCTAGAGGAGGGGAAAAAAGATGAGTAGGGGATGGAGGCATCTCCCTTACAATGAATGGCTGAGGCAGTTGGGCCTGTTCACAGAACCACAGAATCACAGAATTAACTATGTTGGAAGAGACCTTTGAGATCCTCAAGTCCAACCTATGACCCAACATCACCTTGTCAAATACATCATGTCACTGAGTGCCATGTCCAATCTTTTTTAACACCTCCAGGGATGGCGACACCACCACCACCCTGGGAAGCCTATTCCAGTGCCCAATCACTCTTTCAGTGAAGAATTTTTCCTAATGTCTAGCCTAAACTTCCCCTGGGGCAACTTAACACTGTGTCCTCTTGTTCTGTCAGTGGTTGCCTGGGAGAAGACATTGACCACCACCTGAATACAAACTCCTCTAAGGTAGTTGTAGAGAGCCTCAAGAAGTATAAGAAATACCTTTAAAACTACTTAAAGCACAGCATGTCAAGAGCCAAGCTCATTTGGTCGGTGCTGAGCAATAGGGCGAGAGGCAACAGGCAGAAACTGATGCACAGGATGTTCCACCTGAGTATGAGGAAGAATTTCTTTATTGTGCAAGTGACTGTGCACTGGAACAGATGGACCAGAGAAGTTGTGAAGTTTCCCCTCACTGGGGATATTCAAGAACCATCTGGATGTAATTCTGTGCAATGTGCTATAGGATGACCCTGCTTAAGCAGGAAGATGACTCACTGTGGTCCCTTCCAGGTTGACCTATTCTGTGATTCTACGAACTCCAGACCAAAAGATTTTGCAATCCATACAGTTACAAAAGCAGATTCAAATTCCATTTTTTTTCTTGCTGCATGTAGCCTTCTCTGTTCCCTAGGCTCCCTAGATATTGTATTTACAGGGCAGATTATGTTTACACAATCCAGACTTCTCCAAAGGAAATTAACACTGTAAGAGTATGGTTGTGATATGAGTCTCGTAATCTTATATCCATGATGAGCATCTAGTGTGCTTAAACAACCATCAGAAATTGTGCTGTATGGCTGTTTGGAGGTGCACTGGACAAGAAGTTTGGATTGTCAGAAAATTCAGATGAAAGAGAATGAATCTGTAATCCACATTGGAACTGTAAAGTGACAGTGACTTAAAAAGAAAAAAATATATAGTTGGCTCCAGTTTTCTTCCTACTTCTTTTTTGAATAATTGTGTGGCAGGGTTTCTATACCCTAATCCATTTACAGAAATATTGAGTATGCATTAGACATCAAAATAAATAATTCCCCCATGTCCTTGTACTCCAAAATATACAGTTAATTAAACTAATTTGTCAGGTTTTGTAATTTGGGAACTCTCCCTGTCATCCTCTCCAATCACTACTTATTTAAATTTCATCCTTGGCCAATTTCATGATAATGTTTATCTGCTCCAGAGGATTGGAAATGAGAGTAATGCACTGCCATACCATTTAATTTCTTTCTTAAAGCTGGAAAAAGCAAAGCATCAACTGGCCACTTAGATATCACAATGTCCCATGTAGGTTATTTGCTTATGGGGCTAATTTAATTCCTGAGCTGCTTGTTTAATGGTTCTGAGTGGGCTTCCCTACAGTTAAGAATGAACTGTACATAAAGTTTCTATAAAAAATTGATTGAAAATTTTCTCACATCAGAGCAGGTTATATGTTATTGAAACACACATTTAACGTATTTCATTATCTGAATGGAATAATAATTCCCTACTATTTGTATACACATTCTTAATACCATTTGTCTTGGAGAGTAAAGACAGAAAAAAGGGAATATCAGAAACATATCTTAGAAACATACTTTCTTTCCCCAGATGTCTCGTTTCAGCTTTATTTCTGACTTCTATTTAAACTGTTAAAAAAAAAAAGTCAAAAAAAAGGTCCAAAAAAAGTTGACTTTCATGCTCAGTGTGTTTTATAAACGTCCAGTTAATTCCAAAATCACCTTTTTCAGATGCATAGTGTGTGCTTCTAGTTTTGCTACCCTAGGAAACTGAAGGGTCATACTAAAAAGCATTTTTATAGCTCTTTCTGCTAATATGAACATTCCGAACTCCCAGATCTGTGAAAATCCAAAGGGGCATTTGCCTATAGACAAGTAAAGATGTTTGCGTGTGCCCTGTCTCTGCCTTGGGGAGCATACTGCTCAGTCAGAACACTATACAAGGTAAAACTAGTCCATGCCCCAGCATTTTGTCATGCTGCTTCTTTAGGTATAATATTCCCTCCCTAGTGTGTGCCAATTATATCTTCCATCAAATGGAAACCATTAAGATGTTCTTCCTGTCTCCTGATTGAGTTTAAGCTTACCAACTTTGCTAACAACAGCAGAGGCTTGTGCCAAGCATTTCCAGTTGCCTCAGCTTGTGTTTTTACTTACATTGCCTGTCTGGCAAAAGAAAGAAAGACTAAGCTCAAGAAAAAGGGATAGCAAAAGAGGTTCCATAGCATCAGACACATGCAGCAAAAAACTCTGCTGTTTATGATAGGGCAGGAAACTGGAAATTTGAAAATTTCACAGACCCAATAGCAGCAGCTACTGATCAACAATATTAATTCTGCCATAGAATTGGAAAATCTGAATTTCCTGGTCTCTGATAGCAGAAGTATGGTTGCTTTTTTTTTGCCTTGTGTGTAATGTCTTTAGGTCATTGCTGTCCCTTTACCTGTAAGAACCTTTATTTTACTTTTTGTGTTCTTTTCAGTCTCATCTTTTTTTCCGTTGAAAAGATAGACTGGGATGTCAAAGGACCAATAGTAAGAAAATTTCTGTTTGAATATTTGTCCTACTTCCTCTCCTGGAAGGATGGAAATCCTCACCTGAGGATTTCAGTCTTAACATCGTTTCCACCCAGCAAGCATACGGTAATAAGCAACAGAAAGCACCATTTTAATAAAAGGCATTTTGCCTTGTTGTCACAGAAAGCACTTTTCCTTAGACTTAAACTAAATCTCAGTTACAATGATCTTCTTTTTAAGATTCACGTGGACACCACTGTAATCAGCCTTCTGGAATTCATTTGCTACTATCTTAGTATATACCAGCATATTTGTGTATGTATTTTGTATGTGTCTTCCACTCTTCCAAATCATCTGATGAGATGTCATCTCTCCATTTGAATGCAGGTGGGCATCCAGGACTCAATATTGATATTATATAGTAAGAAACTCACAATTGGTCCTTACAATATTGAGATTCCAATGAAGTAACTCAGTCATTTACAGCTGACTGAGTTTGGATAGTATGGAGCTGATCTGCACAGGATTTGTACGCTGCCGTGTTTTGGATTTGTGACTAAACCGTGTTGATAACACACCAGAATGCTCTCTGCTGCTGACCTGTCATAGAGACAGACATGACACATAAAGGCTTACTAGTTTTAGCGCTTCCAGTCAAAGAAAGGAACTGCTTTTTGTTTCTCAAGGCCTCTTTCATCCTATTTCTAACATTCATGTCACACATCCATTGGCTCTCAATTCACCATCCCACAATGTCATTGGCTACCTATAGTTAGAGAAACATCTTGCAGTAACACCACCTGTGAGAACTCAGGTATCACTGTTTGCATTCTTGCTTGCTTTGAGCTAGAATCGATGCCTCTGAACCGAGGCAAACTAACAGTTCCCACTGCAGGGTAGTTCTCACTACACACCTGCAGCTCCCACACTGAGCCATGTTTGCACAGCATTGAGATTTTCTCTTGTGTCCATCCTCTCTCCTCCAGTGAATATGCAAGAGGATGGGAGGGGAAACAGCCAGAAGACTTGATCCAAATTAAGCTAAAGGATATTCTGTACCATATGACATCACAGTCAGCAATAAAACCTGGGGGAAAGGAGGAGGAACTATATACACCCCTGGTTGTGGCATGTGCTTTAGTAAGCAACAACAGCAGAACTCTAAGGCCCTGCTTTCCAGTAAGAGGATAAACACCTTCCTGCCAATGGGAAGAAAAATATTCCAATTTTGCTTTACTGCCATGTTCAGTTTCCTTAACCAATTAACCTGACTTCCCCACAAACTACAATCCTTCTTGCTTTTTCTCTTCTCTCTTCTGTTCCACCAGGATAGGGGACGTGTTTGTGTGGTTCTTACCTACTGAACAGGCACAACCCATTACAAGAGAGGAAATCTTCCAGATGACTGTAACAAATGTCACATTACCTGGCAAATCGTGTCTTACATTACTATTTTGCCAGTGAGATTTGCAAAATTTTTTGACATGTTAACTTTTGTCAAACAGCCTTTCGTGGTATTTCTTTGACACTGGCTTGTCCCACAGCCACACCTGACAGAGTTTAGAGATAGCAGTCAAGAGAAAGAAATGTTGCTTACTTTACTTCCAACATTACACAGCAGGTTTCATTGTAAACACGTGACTTCACCACTCAGCAACACTAAGTAACTCTCAAATGGTAATGGTTAAGGCAGTGGTTTCCTCATGAAAATCCTAAGCTTCTTAGCTTCATACTTTGATTCTCAAAATTCCTGAAATTATTGTTAGAAACTGGCAGGGTATTTGACCAAGTGAAACCTTAATATTTGGCCTCTCCTAGGGTAAGAATTTGACTGGCTGTCATGACAAAAAGTGGAAAAATATTAAGTTTATCACCAATTATTAAATGAATGTGTCAGCTAATGAAGTCAGCTTTTTGGCTATCAGACATTTCTAGATCCTCCTGATGATCTTGATACTGTGAAACAGAAACAGGTATGAAATTTTTCTTTTTTTATGCAGATGTGCATTATTGTCTCTCTGGTATACTAAGCCTTTTCAGTGATTTCATCCTAACCTGAAAAATATGAATTGTACACAGTTTCATAACTCTGTGTTTTAAATATCAAATCCCTTTTTAGTAAGGATTCATCTAAATAATAGCACAGGATTTATTTCTACTCAGAGTAAATAGAATAGGGACTTAAAAAGAGTAAATTTGAATTAGCAGTTAACAACAATACAATATTTCTTTTTCTTCTTAGCTTATCACAATCTCAAAAGCTCTCCCTTTCCTTCACTTTATAGAGAAAATTTATGCATCTGTAATTTGAGTAAACTATCATCTAATTAAATAATTTAGATTGAATATGCTAATGTAAAGGATCATAACAAAAGAATAATTACAAAGGGACTTCAAGAGGATAATTGCAAATGAAGAATGTTGGATCCAAATAAAATTCTTATGTTCTTTAATTACTGAAAACCCATCTAAACAAAGAATTGAGAATATCTTATTTAAGCATTGTGTACAATGAATGTTTCTTCAGACCCTTGAAAAATATTAATATGATTGTGTATTTGTAAGATATCACCTAACAATTTTCAAAGCCTATGAGCTTTGGGGGGAAAAAAAGGATATATTCCTCAATGCCCATTTTCCACAGGTCTGTAGGTAGTCTCAACACTGTGTCTCATCCCAGGGGTAAGGCAGCTCATGCCTTCATCAGCATCCTTTCCCTGAAGATGTCAGAGATTGGGTTCCACTTACGCAAACTGGCATCTGACTAGCAACAAGATTCAAGCTGCTTTGGAAGAAGAAACTAAACCAAAGACATGTAGTTCAGCAAACAGATGCACGCATACATGCATTGAGTACTGCACTGCAAATAGGCATAACAGCAGGCTCTGTGCCTCTTATATCCCCTTTTCTACAATTAGTGGGTTTGAATAGCTCTCAAATTTGCCTCAAATATCTACTTTCTCATGCAGTAAACCATTTGTAATGCTGGTACATAGAAAGATTGTTGCTTGGTTTTCCTTTATACTCAAAAAAAAGAAGGTTTTTGGGGAGCTTCCACAGCTTAATTGCACATTTGAAAATAATTTCACGGTCCAACCTACCTATAATTTCATCAGTATCAATAGCAGGTCTTCAGAATATTTTCATTCAGCCTTTGGTCAAGAGACAAGGTTTTGCAAGGTTATGGTTTTTTAAACACACTAGTTAAGTTGTGCCTCTTATCAGTAGTTAATTCAGTATCTATGTTATATGCATTGCATCCTTGTAGCAGCCTCAGATTCCATTTACATAAGCAGCCCCTGCAAATTTTACTTAAAATGCCAAAACAAGTAGCAGGTACAGGGAGAAGATGCAGCTCATAACCAAACCATCTCCTTGATGTGCACATGGTTTTTATAACATGGCACAAATATTTAAGAAACATTCAACTATTAGAAGCACTCAAGTATTAGAAGCATTCAGTTTCATCTTAAGAAGCGGAGAAAGCAGTTACTTCATTTCTACAAGAAATATGGGAAAAGTAATAGTTGAAGTACTATTTGTCCAAAGGAAAAAATAAAAAGAAACTTTTAAATTTCAGTTGTATCTATTTATTAGATAGAAATTATTCATTAGATGAACAATAAAAATAACATAAAGTCTTGCCTTTTTTTTTTTTTAATGCCTTTGGATCATCCAGAAGCACAGCTGAACTTCAGGTATATTTCTGAACAATTTCAGCATAAAAGAAATGCAGTGTTCTGAGGAAAAAAACGTGGAAAACATCTGTTCACCACACCATCAGAATATTCAGCCAAATACTCAGAGGTTAAAAAGCACCCAGATTGAGGACAACAAGAGGTGAAAGAGTCTAGACACAGATAGTTTTAGACTGTAAAAGAAAATTGTCTTGAAAAGCTAAAGGTGTGACTACAGCACTCTGTTTTCTACCCTGGTATGATTTGAGGATATAAAGAAGTAAGCCTTTCTTGACAGACAGAAACTAAAATAACTGTGTATGTAAATAGGAGAATTTTGCATAATTTTGGAAGATCTATTACATTCCCGGGGAAAATATCTTGATTTAAGTCAGTTTTCGTTTATAATTTCTTTTGGTGTTTCCTTACATAAATATTATTTCTAATTAATATGTTTCCATTTTAAGGTGTAGAGTTGGTTGTAGTTTCTGAAAGAACAGTACTGAAAGCTAGTAAGATTTGTGTGGCCATAAGGGAACCCATCAAAGAAATAATGGCTCTGAGTTGACCACTAAGTGGAGAATTCAGCCTGCTGAACTTGGGGTTGATGGGACAAGCAGTTTGTGTTGCTGTTGAAATATTTAGTAGAGACAAACTGAATAGATTTCTAGGCTTCTCTAGAAGTATTTAAGTGAGAAAATACGATGTAGAGATGCCATAAATATCTGAATTTCCTAGGCTTGGACCAGAAAGTATACATTGCACTGAAAATTGTACTTGTGAAAAACCAAGAGATGAGAATTTATGTAAAGTTCAGTATGTGTGTACACAACAACAAATGTATTCCTGAAAAAGAGGCATAAAATTAGGGAAAGAATTAGAAATCTGCAAACCTACCTATAACCTAATGGCACAGAAAGAAGGTAGAAAAAATAGGAAATTAGTTCTGCAGTTATTTCTCACCTATCATAACTCGTAGGCACTGAGATTAACGAGAAAGAAAACCTACCACCTATGATTGAGGAGAAGGCCTGCAATTTAAGAAACAAGGAAACTCACTGACCTACCTTAAAATTGTCTGATTCTATTTTAACTTACTTACCTCAATTTGATAGTGATTAGATACAATACTTCCCCCTACAGAGATTTTTTGCCTTTAACAAATGCAGGATTATTGAAAACTGAGCCAATCTCTGAGGCAATTGGGCTGTGATATGATCCTGTGTGAGCTGGTGAACAAAGGCTCAGGATGACTCAGATGCACCTTCATTGATGGCACCGTACTGTTTTCATCTGCCCAATTATCTAGCACTCAAGGGGAAAGAACTGCCGCTCCCTAATTGGTAGAATTTATGACAACTTTTTTTTTTCCCTTTGAGGAAAGTTGCCCTCTGAGACAGTGACTGAAACAGCTCTTTAGAAACAGAAGCAGCACAACCCAATACAGCCATGTCTCATTCTAATTTTGCAAACCATATGTACAGTATGTGTTCTTAATAGATTAGACAAATCTTTCTATGAGTTTCAATAACTTACTAAAAAAGTATTTTCAGGCTTTGGTAGACTGTTGGTACCAACAAATTCTTTATTCCAGCAAAGTGCTGCTTCAAGAATCTGGCTTGCCCCAGCTGCCACAGCTGCTCCTATAAAGTTTGGTTAACACTTTGTGAACTAGATTTTCTGCTGTGGTTTACACAGGAAATTCCACAGAAACTGCCTTTGAAATATCAGCAGAAGTATGAATGTCCTTTCTACCAAACCCAGGAAGTATTCAATGCTGCAATTGCTAGGATGAGAAGCACAGAGTCTAGTTAAAGCACAATCTCTTTGAAGCCACTGTCTTCTGTCAAAGTTCACTCTAATCATTGACACATAAACAAATTATAATATTAAGATGATAATCTGAGACATGAGCCAGGAGAGTACAGCTGCATAAAGAACATGTAGTGACACATGTAGTGCTTCCGTTGACTGAAACAGACAAGTTTTTCAGAGTTTCATACAAGCAGATTGTTAAACAGACTTTTTTCAGCCTATTTCAGAAGCAAAGAAATTAGAATCTGGGGAGAAATTATTCTCTACAGCCCAGCCCAAGCCTATTCATTTACCAACAGTTCATGCTTCAAAGTGCCTCCTGACTTTTAATAGCACAAACATTATCTTCATAATGTGCAGTGGTTATGATTCTCAAGAAAATGTAGGTATCTAATTCCTTGAAAACAAAGAAACTTAATATGACTTATAGTACTTGTATGGCTAACACTTACTTAGTTCACCACATTTAGATGGGTATTTTCATCCAACCAAGCCTCATCTGAAACCACATACCTATTAACCGGAATTCCGAGGGGAAAAATGTAGGATTCCACAGAAAAGATGACAATGCAAACACAGACACGAGATTCTATGCTTCAGGTAATCCAGATGAGAGAAATTTACACTGACTTGAAATACATACATTATATATATGTATATATACACACACATATATATATAAATGTGTGTGTGTGTGTGTGTATATATATATATGTATATATATACATAATTATACTATATTATACACTATTACTCCAGCATGAGCAGTATGCTGCCTATCAGCAGCACTCCGTGTACCAGTTTCTGGGTAGACACTCCACTTCTACATTCCACTGGCACATTCCCTTCCCCATTCACAACCTTATCAAAACCACATAAAACATAAACTAAGTGATTTGGAATGCATTCTGTTTTCATAAAAAATAGAACTTAATATAATGAAAGACTGAATTTTGGTCTTAAAGCAAACAGTTTTGTAGAAAAGGGATATGGGATATTTAGGTAGTTTACTTTTCAAGCAATGTGGCAAATTAAAATTCTTGACTGCTTTTCCAAATAACAAATTGTAAAATACTTTTTAATACCCATTGGAATATTGAAATTATTTATATGATCTGACAATGCTTGCTGCACAACATTTGTTGCTAATGCTGTAATTTAATGACTAAACACTTACAATGGGCAATATGTGATTTTTTGATCTGTGCATTTGCTGAAATTTCACTGCAAAGACACCAAAGATAACAAAGCTAGCATAATAAAACTGTAAGTTTATGGCATGCCTAAATCACAGGCATTTTGTATTTGTTGAACGTGTTATATTAGCAGCACCTGAAGTCAAATTACCACACGTTCCACTAAACATAATTACGTTACACCTAGCTATAAGTTGTTTCCCCAGAATAAAGGCTTTTACAGTTCTACTTTTGAATATATACAGAATGTATTAAACTGAGGAGCTTGAGATGCCAGGGTGCAGCTACAGTAGCTTGAGAAAGAGTGGCTACCATGTGCCCAAATACACTTGAATTGTCTTCTAAACCTACAGCAAAACTCAGGATGAGTTTTGCAAACAAATCTGTGGTCATTGGTATTACCAAACAGCTTTTCCAGATGTATTTGGTAAGATACAGCTACAGCTGCTATGAATTCATTCTGCAGACATATCCAGAAATTAGGATTTGCTTGATTCCCGGAAAAGACTGACTACTTAAACCTGCTGCCATTCAAATGCTCCGATCTTTTCACCTCTGATGCATAGTCAAATTGCATATAGATTGGAAAACTAGGGCTAAGTGTCAGGGAATACAGATTTTGCATATAATATAAAATGGGTATGTGCAGAATACCCTGTTTGTCCTCTGCTGAGATATACAAACATGCCTTGGACTATTTTTAGACTGTGATTTTCTAAAGCAAATTTGAATATAAAGTTCTTTGTCCCTTTTACAAGGTCCAGCTCCACCCAAATCACATCTAAATTTTCCTTCTTGGTGCTATCCCTTAGTCCTGTCCTATCTTGTACTGCAACTCCCTAGAGTTCAAACTAACCTCAGCTTCTGACAAGACTCAGTAGTTTAATTTCATCATGACAGTTCTTGTTTTGCTCAGCCTACTGTGAAGACTATGAAACAAATTGCCAACTCTGGCTAAACTGGCCCAAAAAATTTTTTTTTAAAAAAATTCATCTGGTTCTGCTCTGGCAACCAGCAAAATAAGCACCTTCCCTGGATGGGGCTTCGTCTGCTCTTTCATTCAATAGGTTTTCACTCAGGGTAGCCAGCTACAACGGGAGCATGGCTCTTACAGCTTCTCTGAAGACAGTCCTGCCACCCTTCATTATCACACACACTCCCACACAAACCTCAGCTCTGTAGAGCTTCCTCCCAATTTTGTCTTTTGGGCAGCAAAGGCCATTAACACTACTAGCAAGGTGAAAACCACATAATCTATGAAACCAGAGCTCAAACCCTTGCCACTCGTTAAGCAAAGAGTGTTTAAAGGAAGGAGTTAAATTAAACTCGATAATGTTCACTGAGTTAGATCCGAGAAGCCTCCTGCTACTCAAGGGTGGATCTGAGTGCTGATGGGGGAGGCTCCTGACTGAGCAGGCAATAGAATAGAGTTTGTACCTCCTGTTCTGTTGCAGGGATCCACAGTCTGCTCCGACTCGGATCAGCTGTTGTTTTGTAATTTCCTTGGGCCACCTGCTGACAGCACTAATTCTGTAGATAGCAAAGAGCGCAGAGGATACATGGGGCACAAATACTCTAGTTGAAGTAGGAAAGTATCAGAGACTAATACAATTCCTAAAGTTGTACTTTGCATGTGCCATTCTTTCCTAGGCATTAAGTACAATAAATGCAGAGTTTACAAACCATCAAGTTTAATGTACTAAAAAACAATTAGTAAATATGCTCCTCCAGAGAAGTTTCCCTCTGTGTCCTCTCCTTTAAAATATTCCTTAAGCTTAGTAGCAAAACTGAGCATCTCTCACCTCATGCTATTACTTTCTTAGTAATGTGTGGATGGTTGGTAATAACACTGGAGGAAATCCTCCTCCCAGACTAGCACTGCAGGAGTGCCTATCTGCAATGCAGATGCCTGCTGCTTTCAGTACGTGACATCCACAAACGTCAATAATCTCAGAACAGGAAAGGGGGGAAAAAATGGAAAAAAACATTTTACCAATTAAGTGATGCTAATTTATCCATGGATCTTACCTGTTTTCAAAAGTTTAACCAGCTGATCAGATTATGCTAATATAAATATACAATAACTAAACTGTTTTTCATCACATATTATATATAGTGAGAGTGAAGAGTACATAGCAGACAAATATTGTAATTCACCAGTCTTCTAGGTATTTACTCATGCCCAGAGCATGAGTCTTAATTCTGATCCCAGCTCTTCTACAAACTGCCATATAACTTCAAGCAGTTTACTTCATCTTCTTGTAAGCTGCTTCAAGTTATCCTAGTACCATGGGCTTTACCTCTAATACAGAATAGAATCATAGAATTGTTTAAGTTGAAAAATATATTTAGAATCATCTAGTCCAGCTGTTAACCTGGCACAGCCAAAGTCACCACCAAACCACATTCCTGAATGGCACACCTACACATTGTTAGATATCTCAAGGGATGATGACTCAAGCATTTCCCTGGGCAACCTGTTCCAATGCTCAACAGCCCTTTCATGGAAGAAATATTTTTAATTTTAACCTCTTGTCCTACCAGCTGTTACATGGGAAAAGAGACCAATCCCCACCTGTCTTTAGCCTCCTTTCAGGTGGTTGAACAGAGTTATAAGGTCTCCCCTGAACCTTTTCTTCTGCAGGCTAAACAGCCCCAACCTCCCTCAGCTGCTTCTCACTTGTGTTCCAGACCCTTCACCAGCTCCATTGCCCTTCTCTCGTCATGCTTCAGCATCTCGGTGTCTTTCTTGCACTGAGGGGCCCAGAAATGAACACAGGATTTGAGGTGTGGCCTCACCAGTGCCGAGCACAGGGGACAATCCCTGCCCTGGCCCTGCTGGCCACACCATGGCTGATCCAGGCCAGGATGCCATTGGCTTTCTTGGCCACCTGGGCACAGCCTGGCTCATGTTCAGCTGCTGTCACAGCCCCCCCAGGGCTTTTTCCCCGGGGCAGCTTTCCTGCCCCTCTGCCCCAGCCTGTGGCACTGCCCGGGGCTGTTGTGACCCCAGGGCAGGACCAGCCCTGGGCCTTGTTGAACCTCACCCCCTTGGCCTTGGCCCATGGCCCAGCCTGAGCAGAGCCCTCTGGAAGATCGACACTCCCACTCAGCTTGGTGTCTTCCACAAACTGACTGAGGATACACTCAATCCCCTTGTACAGATCATCAGTAAAGGTATTAAACAAAACTGGCCCCAGTAGTGAGCCCTGGGGATCACTGAAGGTGGCTGTGTGCCAGATGGATGTAACTCCATCCACCACCACTCTCCGTGCCTGGCCATACAGATGACTTTTTATCCAGTGAACAGCACAGCCTGCACATTTGTGGGCTGCCTGCATTCCTTCAGGAGAATGATATGAAAAATGGTATCAAAGGCATTACTGAAGTCCAGGTAGACAACATCCACATCCTTATTCACTAATCAGCTCACCTTGTCATAGACAGAGACCAGCTTGTTCAAACAGGGTCAGCCTTTCACAAATCCCTGCTGGCTGGGCTCGATCCCCTGGTTGTCCTGCACGTGCCGTGTGATGGCATTTACGGTGATCTGCTCCAAGCTGACAGGCCTGTATTTCCCTGAGTCCTCCTTCTGACTCATCCTCTAGATGCACATCAAATTTGTCAAGCCCGAGTCACCTGGGACCTCCCAAGTTAGCCGGGACTTGTGGTAAAAGATGCAAAGTGGCTCAGTGAGCACTTCCACCAGCTCCCTCAGTGCCTCTGGGTGGGCCTCCTCTGCCCCCACAGACCTGTGTGTGTCTAAGTGGTGTAGCAGGTTGCTGACAATTTCCTCTTGGATTATGAGGGCTTCTTTCTGCTCCCCATCCCTGTCTTCCAGCTCAGGGGACTGGTTTTCACTGAGCAACTGGTCTTGCTAATAAAGGCTGAGGCAAATAAGGCAGAAAGTACCTCAGCCCTTTCCTCTTTTGTCACTACACTTCCACACAGCACCCAATAAAGGATGGATAGTGTCCTTTTTTCTGCTAATGTATTTATAGAAATGTTTTTTAATGATCTTTTACAGCAGTAACAAGATTAAATTCTAGTTGGACTTTGGAGCTTCTAAATTTTTCCCTGCATAACTTCACAACATCCTTGGACTTCTACTGAGTTGCATGCCCCTCTTTTCCCAAGGTCATAAACTTTCCTTTTTGAATTCCAGCCAAAGCTCTCTCTTCAGCCAGGCTGGCCTTCTTTCCCACTGTCTTGTCTTTCAGCACACAGGGGTGACCTGCTCCTGCATGTCTAGGATTTTCTTCTTGAAAAACCTCCAACATTCCAGGACATTTTTGTTCTTCAGAACTGCCTTTCCATGGACTCTAGCAAGCACTCTTCTACACAGGTCAGTCTTCCATCTGGAAGTCCAAGGCCACAGTTCTGCTGATCTGCCTCCTTACTACTCCAAGAATCAAAAATTCTAATGTTTCATTATTCCTATGCCCAAGACAACTTCCAACCATCACAGCACCCATACATCCTTGTCTATTCACAGTGGAGAGCCTTCCCTAGTTGGGTCACTCAACAGCTGTGTCAGGAAGTTGTCTTCCACACACTTCCACAATCTCTTTAGAATGCAGATATATCAGGACAGTGGTAGAATTAAGTAGGCTGTTTTTTAAAGACAGCGCAATGATTCTAAAGCTATTTGTACCTATTCTTCCATGAACTCTATTTTTTTTGTCTTTATCTAACAGAAAGTACAGAAAAATTAAAAGAAAATTAATCTGAGGTAAACTTTGCAGTAAAATCTGCTCCTGACTTTGACTTTTGTGCGCCATCCCTTCATTTATGTGTCCTAAAACCTAAGCTACAACGTGCTGTTTGCCATCTCTATGGGAGCTTTGATATGCTTGAGGGTAGACTTCTTCACAGCTAAAGAAAAACTGTCTAGAGCATTATTTATGACTATTGTTTTTTAAAACACTCTCGTCCAAAATTTAATACCAAGTTTCATGCTAAAGCATGGATTTAAAAGTAATAAATCCTATTTCCAAACATTGTTTTCTTGATTCAGGAAATGAAGCCAGGAAGGTCTCTGAGGTGTTTATGCTTCTTACTAGCCAGGCAGATCACCCAAAGTTTCACAACAATATGGCAATTCTGGGATAAAAGCTCTCTCTTACTGTCTTCTTCCATGAAGCAAATAAAAGAATTGTATATGCATTCACAGGAGTAAAGCTTTCCCTGAAGTTTCATATACTGTGGACAAAAGGGAACAGTGCTGACTTATTTTAAATAACACAGAGCACAGAATTAATTATTGTACAAGCTGAAGCATGTCCATCACAAACAACCAATTTTGACGAAAAAATTGCCACAGTTAGGATAATTCAGTACCAATGCAGGTAAGGTGTTTCAATAACTAATTATATTTGCTTAATACTTGTTCCCATAAATGATAAAATGGTAAATGTAAAAATAAATATGGACTTCTACTTACATGATTAGCCTGTTAAAGCAGACCAGTTCTATGACCTAAAATGCCAGAAAGTGGTTGTTTGGTTTTTTTAATTTGCTGTAAGTTCTGTCTTAAAAAAAACCTGAAAGCAAATGAAAAGGCAGAAAATATCTATCCTGTTTTGCAAAAATGCAGTGTGACAACATAAGAAACGTTCATGATAGTTATAACAGCTGTAAGAGCTATAATTGGGTACAAATTAATGAACAAGTAATATTTACATTGCATTTCTAGAGGCCATATTCAAAGACCCCTTTCCCCGCGTGTGGATGTGAGATGTGGCTCCTTCACATCTGTGTAGGGTGCATATGCCCAGGGGCTGCAGGGGCAACTTGTGCAAGGAGAGGTGGGAGCTGCCCCATGCTGGAAGCATCCCATTTCAGTGGCTCCAAGAAAACTGTGGTGGGTCCTCTAGGAAAGAAATGTAAGAAAGGGTAAAAGTGTGAGACAGTCATATGAGGAGGGGAAAAGAAGAGTAAGAAGCAATAGAGGAAACATCCCGGACAGAGAAGGATGAACCACAGGAGGCGCTGCTTAATGGAGCAGGTATTTCCCCATTATCCATGGACAGCCCACACAGGACTGGGTTTAAACTAAGACCACAGTCTGAGGGGAGAGCCCAGACTGGAGCTAAGGAAGTGTGAGGAGGAAGCAGTGGTAGAAAGGAACTGTTATGGACCAACCACAGCTCCAACTCCCCATTGCCCTGCCCGCTCAGCACTGGAGGAGAGGAGCTGGCAATGGATGGGAGCTGAGCCTGGGCAGATGGCTCCTCATTATCCAAACCTATGTTAACTGGTTATAAATCAAACTGATCTTCTCTAGGCCAAGCCTCTTGTGTCTGTGACAGAAGTTGGTAAACAATTTCCTTGTCTTTATCTCAACCCACAAGATTTTTCATCATATTTCTCTTCTTGTCCTGTTAAGGCTGGTGAGTTGGTCAGCAGATGGACAGACATTTGGCCACATACCATAGCAGTGGAAGACAGCAGAGCTTTAGGGAGACTTGTAACATTGAAATATGGGAACATCACAAAGGTAGGAAATAGCAAGGCAGTAATTGCTTGAGAACACATTATGAGTTCTCAAAACCCGGATTGGCTCTGTCCAGTAGCTAAGCACCCCACAGCTGTCTGCTCACTCCCCTTACACCTCCAGGGGTATGGAAGAGAGACTAGGAAGAGCAAAAACCAGGAAATTAATGGGTTATAATAAAGATAGTTTATTTAAAAAGGAGAAGAAAAATTTTAAAATCACCAAAAAAACCCACCCAAATATGTAGAAGCCATCCTTCACCATCTCCCACAATTTGGCCAATATCCAGCCAGTCTCTGGGCAATCTCTCTCTCCCCAGAAAACCCTCTTCTCTGTTTCTATTTTAAACACAGATTGGAGTAACCCTCTTGTCGATGCAGCTCAGATATCCTGGCTGTGTTCCCATGCAACTTCTTGACCACTTCAGCCTACTTTGTGAGGGCAGAGTGGGAAAAAGAGAAACTAATGCCGTACAACCACTGCTGAGCATTTGCCAAGATGCTGGTGTGTTAAGTCAAAAATCCAAAACACAGCACCATTCGGGATGCTGTGAGGAAAATTAATGTCATCCCAGCAAGACCCAGCATATTACAGCAGTCTTCATATTGCACAATTCCTCAGAGGTGATAAGACTGTTTAAAGAAGTAAAAATGAGTCTTTTTAGATTTGTATTCACCAGGGTTGTCACCTGGGAGGTGATGATAAACTGAAAAGAAAATAGTGGAAGAGGACAAGAGACAAAGTAGAAAGAGTTTGATGCTGTCAAGCTAGGTTCCTATGTCCTGCAGAGAATTTGAATTTTTCATGGAGCTGATGTCAAGAAAATACTGTGGAACTGCTCTGAGACCTTCCTCACGGAGACTCAGGCAGACATGGTGGAGCTGCAGCAGAGTTTTGCCTCTCTTCATCAAATCTCTGCTCTGCAATCAGTATAATTCATCAGATAGCCCATACTGACTTATTTTTATATCTCACTCTTTCCCAAGCATCCATCTGCACACTCTTTCTTCCAAATGCACTGAAAGGTTTCCACTAAATAGCCACCTATGGAACATATCGCCTGGGGAGGTATGACATGTAATATAAGGCTGAGTTGACATCTTGACAGTAACACCTAATAATTTTTTTATTATTTCGTTTTATTGTGATTTTCAGTATTGTGGAAGTGATATGTCACTGATTATGACTGTAGATACATGTTAATATCAATTAGAAATATGTAATTCCACACACTAATTCAGAACTTTAATGTTCTTGATCTAGAATAATATGTATACAAACAAGTCAGCAAAATGTTCCTTGAGAAAATGCAGATACTGTTCTATTAAATCACATTAATTCAGGCAGATTATTAGACTGTGAAAATGGATGTATGTGATATATAATGTTAAAACATCTGTAACCCAAGTAGGCCATAAAGCAGTGAAACAGCAGCTGGTTGTGGTGGTGACTAGGTTTCAAAGCATGCCACAAGCATATTCACACTGCAAGGTCTGTTATTGCCAAAAGAAGAGGATGAGAGATTAAAAAAAAAGTTTGCCTTCTGGAACATGCAGAATAAAACGGGTACACCAACCAAGAAGAGACAGCAAGATAATTGATAACAGGAAAGTGATGGAAGTGAGAAATGAAAGAGAGAGGGAGATCAATGAAATTCTGAGCAACGTGGTCTAATAGAATGTGTCTCTTGTCTGCAGCAGGTGGATTAGAACTAGAGGATCTTTAAGGTCCCTTCCAACCCAAGTCATTCAGTGATTCATGACACGGAGATGACCATAGATCATATAACCCCTACAGAAATATCTCCTTCCTTTATTGAAAATGCTCCTTTGAATAAGGAAATTAAGGAAATGGTTTAGAGGGAAAAACTCCTACCTGGATCGTATACTTTGCTGGCAAATCCAACTGAAGTGCGCACAGGTACACACAGTTTAATCAATTTCTGTTTCTTGCTTAGAATAAAAGAGACTTAGGAATGAAATCTGGGTCATTGTGGGTGTTTCCACCTCCTCCCACCGAGACAAAGTCGGACTTCTGCATTTTTCTGAAGAGGCAAAAGCTCTGCCTTGTCAGAGTTATGCTATGTTTTTCCCGTGGCAGCTGGAGAATGGCATCCTGCTCAGTTGCTGGAAGAATAAAGGTAGGTAACACAATCCACAGTTCTTTCTTCTCAGCTATTTCTAAACTGATTCCAGCTTCTTGCTGTTGACTGGGATTGCAGCCGGGGTTTGATCATCTTCCCTGACTTTTTCAGGCATGGTTTAATATGTGTCTCTTTTCTGCTAAAATCCTTAGAGCATTACCTTAATCACAGAATCGTAGAATCATTAAGGTTGGAAAATAACTCCAAGATTTTCAGGTCTGACCTTCAACCTAATGCCATTATGCCCACTAAACCATATCATGAATTGCCATATTTACTAGCTTTTTGAATGCTCCAGGAATGGTGACTCCACCAGTTCCCTGTGGCAGCTTGCTCCAATGCTTAACCACTCTCAGTGAAGACATTTTCCCTAATATCAAATCTAAACCACAACTGATGCAACTTGAGGCCATTTCCTCTTTTACTATCATTAGCTTTCTAGGAGAAGAGACTGACCTCCACATCTTCCCTTCAAGTAGATGTAGAGAGTGATAAGATACCCCCCAAATCTACTTTTCTCCAGCCTAAACAACCCCAAGCTCCCTCAGCCACTCCTCATAGGATTTATGTTCCAGACCCTTCATCAGCTTCGCTGCCGTTCTCTGGACACGCTCCAGCACCTCAGTGTATTCCTTGGAGTGAGGGGCCCAGAAATGAACACAGCATTTGAGGTGTGGCCTCACCAGTGCCGAGTACAGGGGACAATCCCTGCCCTGGCCCTGCTGGCCACACCATGGCTGATCCAGGCCAGGATGCCATTGGCCTTCTTGGCCACCTGGGCACAGCCTGGCTCATGTTCAGCTGCTGTCACAGCACCCCCAGGGCCTTTTCCCCTGGGCAGCTTTCCTGCCACTCTGCCCCAGCCTGTGGCACTGCCCAGGGTTGTTGTGATCCCAGGGCAGGACCGGCACTTGGGCTTGTTGAACCTCATTGAACCTTAGCAAAGGATGTCAGCACTTCTCCAGGTAGGTGCATGTGAGGTTGGCATGTCCTGTCCTGCAACAGGATGATTCTGGCTGCAGGAGAATGACTGAAGTTTTGCTACAGCCAAACATTCGAGCAAGGAGCTGACATGCAGGAGTCTGACACAAAAGCAGTTGAGGCACATTGACAAATTGATCAGTTAGTCCTAGCAGGACGCAAAGCACTCTGGGATACCAATTGGAAGTCGGTCAATTTAATGTGAGGTAGGGAATGTTGGGCCCCATTAGCTTAATATGCTGTTAAGTTCACACCCTTTGCACTAAAATATAGGAAACACATTATCTGGCCGGTTAATTCACCTAAAGAGCTGCAGCAAGTAGAAGTGGATATTTTCAGTGCGAATAAATTAAGTTTGAGGTGAATTAACCTCTGATCCCCACTGAGATATTTATTTACATGTACTTGTTGTCCAAAACTGGTGAGCTCATTTTAAAATAGATGGAAAAGTATATTATCTGTAGTAGTAGGCATAAAAG
>VZRL01001702.1:92233-114883 GCA_013397895.1 Origma solitaria | reverse complement strand
TTGATTTCCCTCTTAAAGACCCAAAGCCTCACCATGCAAAGCATCAAGGACATAGGTGATTCCTTTGGCCAGCAGAAGGCAACGATCTCTTGGAAACTGCTGTAAGGTGCTGAACAGGTCTTTTAAGTCTGGGCTCTCACTTTTCAGCTTATAACCATCATTTTCCTCTGAAACTCCTTCCATCTGGGGGAACAAGGAAAAGAAATGTCAGGATTTGAGAGCTGAGACAGTTGGTATTCCAGATCAGACAGTTGTGCTGAATGAGGAAATTTTGGATGGGCAGTTGTGGCACAAGACATGTGACTTGTTTGGTAAGAAGTTTGTTCTTGGGTGTGTTTGTATATATAAATTGCAGCAGTAAGAAAGGCTTCACTTACTTTCTGGCTGAGCTCTTGAAGGAGGTTGTTGTCTCTCATGACAGCTTTGATGGTGTTTAAGACTATGAGCATCAGGTGAGGAGACAACTTGTAGAAGATGTGACAGCGGTTTTTAACTTCTTCCATTACTGCTCCAAATTTTCCTGGTGAGCGACCTGCAAACCAAAAGGACACCAAATCTTTCACTTGACTAGGAAGAGTTCACTGGCAGCTCTAAACTCAGAGTTTGTAACATTGTATGAGTCTTTTTGATGGAATTTGGGCAGTTGTGATGTCTCAGGGAAGAAACAAATACATCACTCCTGGTGGCTTGTTTCCTGCTGGGAGATTCCATCTTACCCAAGCCAAGAGAAAGTTGTGCAAATGGAAGCTGTAAAATACATTACTTACGAGCCAATGCAGAAACTGGTATTTTTGTCGGTTCTGCTGGGAAATAATCCAGATCTGCAACAGGATAAAAAGGACATTTATGGTCTTCTATACCAGCTTTCCCACTGGTGCTCACCCACCCTGTTTTCACCCTCGCTCTTTTCTTCTGAGTAGGAAAAGAAAAGAAAGAACCCAAACTCTGCTCTCTGTGCCATTTACCAACAGGAGCGCTTCATCTCCTGAAATGTAGATTTGAGACTTGCTTCTTTCCTTTCATTACTGACCCCTCCCCAAACTGCATCTTTGACCTTTCATGGGTTATCTGACCTTCTCCAGGGGATTTCTGTCACTCACACTGTCTCCATCTTCTTCCAAACAGGCTGAGGGGAGATGTGGGGTCAAGTGATACTTCCTAAAATGTTCTTCCTCTTGTGCACTGTTTCCAGAATGGAGAAACCGGTCATTTCTGTAAGTTACTTACCCCACACTCCATTTCTAATCTCCATCTGGATGGCCCTGAATGCCAGGGTGCAGCCCTTGGATATGACTATGGTTTGTTCTTCCTTCTTGGTGCCCTGGTCAATGAAAACAACCTATTAGAACACCTGGGTGCAGGTGTTGAGGAAGGACTGACACTTGAGTGTGAGAGAAGCCAAACCTTGCCCCAGATTATGCCATAAACCCAGGCCCAGAAGCCCCCTTCGTTCTTGGTAGATTCCTTGTAGACGGCCTTGTTTGAGGTTTCGAAGCTTTCAGTGACCACAAATACATTGTTGTCTCTTCTCTGTAGCTCTCGGATGAAGGAGTGATCCATGTTGACTTGTCTGAAAGAGAAGAAGGGTGGGAAGGCTCTGGAGCTCCAGGAATAGTTGTGGGAGGTGGAGGGGCTCAGCCTGGAGAAGGAGGCTCAGGGAGGAGCTTGTCACACCAATCCATTTGTAACCTGGGCTAGTTAGGGGAAATTCCTGCCCTACGGTCTTAATCGTGGTTTTTGGCTGTTGAAAATGCATTGATGACCTGTTGTGGGCCGGAGGGGATGACTGGAGCACACCTGCTCTCTTCTGTTGTTCCTTACCTTTCTCTTCTCAGTTCCTCCAGTGATTCCAGTGCTACGCTCTTCTTCTGTGGCGTAACAGAAAATTCTTCGGAAGAAGAGTAACCTCCTCCAGCCTCTCCAGTTAGAGGGCCAATAGAAAACACGAAGCCTCCCTCAGCTTCGCCACTGTTTTTTACTGTGATAGTAAATGGGCAGGGATCTTCGTGGAGGAAGTCTGAAATAATTCCATGCATTATTTTTAGCAGCATTACACAGACTCAGCACTGTAAGTATATCACAGACAGGAAAGCTGGAGCATGGTAGAGTTCAACCACAAACAATCCAAACATATTATCTGTGGTATTTATGAATTTCAGGTTGATAAATTTGGGCATTACCTATGCGTTTACCATCTTCTCCAGGCAGCAGCACATCATCCAGTGTGAACCCTGTCCACTGGTAGTAGGGATCTGGGTGGAATGTGGTGCTTGGTTTGCTCTTGTTAGTCAGTAGACAGAGGGGCCTGAAGTGCTGATTTTCTGCGATGGTCTCGACAGGGACCAATTCTTGGTTTGGATCCATTTGACTTACAAGGAATTTGGTGAGTGTTTTAAACATGGTGCTGTGGCTGAAGATTTGAAGCAAAGTCAAGTGGATTTGTGCCTTGGGAAAGAGGCAACACAAGTTAAGCCAAAATACTTGAAACAATAGCAGGACATTGTAACAATAACAACTCACACCCTCCCCCATAGTCCAAGGACAAAAGCTTCACAGAGTGGTTACAGGAAGCGTTTGGAAAGGAAGCATCAGGAGCTGGGGGTTGTTTGGATTCGTCCCTGTTTTCTGATGGGTCCCAGTTGTGGTGCAGAGAGAAGGCAGCTGGCAGACTCTGAGGGTGCTGATTTTGGTGGCAAGTGTCCCCCAAAATAGAGAGAAATCAACCCAGCCCGGCTCCTTGGGTAGGCCCTGGTGGTCGGCAGGGGAGAGCTGGTGTTTGAGTGCCAGAAACAAATGCCTGTTTGTTTTCTGATGCAGCTTGTTTTTGTCAAAAAGTTTCAGTTTCACTTTTCTGGTGGTTTCTGGGATGGAGCTGGGGAGGGGAAATTGGGCAATCCAGAGTGGTTTGGGTTGGAAGGGAATTTAAGGCTCATCCCATTCTGCTCCCTGTCATTGTCAGGGATACCTTTCACTCTCCCAGGTTGCTCCAAGCCCTGTTCAAGGTGGCCTTGGACACTTCCAGGAGTGGGGAAACCACAGCTTCTCTGGGCAACCTCTGCCAGGGTCTGACCAACCTCACAGGGATGAATTTCTTCCCAATATCCCAACTCTTTTTCTGTGTAAATCATTTCAAGGACAAATAGCCTTGTGTGCTCAATGTTAGTAGCCCTTGCAGACTCATTCCCTTGAAAGTCTTCAAGAAGAGAAGAAAAACTTAGCGGGAGCACTTAACAGAGAGCTTCCACCAACCCTCTCCCCTACGCAACGCTCTGGGATAATGTACTTGCCTGTTTGTGGGGTGGGAGGTGTGCAGAGCACACTGCAGGGCTGCTGAGGTGATGTGGCCTCTGGAGAGCAGCAGACTGTGGAGAAGCCTCTCTGGCTTCCCTTGTGTTCAGAGGTGTGAAAGTGTTTATTAAGTATGGGAACCTGTGAGTTGCACAGGAAGCTTGCACCACCACACACCCAGGGCAAAGAATAAATTGATTTCTCTTACCTTGCTAACGGGGGGTTTCCCAAAGCAACTTCTGGGCAGCGGCAGTGTTAGACCTGATCCGTGCTGGAGGGTTGCTGCTGTTCACAGTAGCTTATCCGGAGCTGTTCACAGCTGTGAGGTCATTTCAGCTATTTTATATTCTCCTCGCCAGTGTTTCACTTTCACTAAACAGCTGTTGCTTACATAACTTTCTTTCTAGCCATTGAGCAGTGTCTATTAAAGGTGCTGTGGAGAACTTGGTCTTCTACAGATTCAGGAGATGTAACTTCATCCCTGGAGGCCTCCAAGGCCAGATTGGACAGGAAATGTCCCTGCCCCTGGCAGCAGGTGGGACTGGATGCACTTTAAGGTCCCTTCAAACCAACCATTTCATCATTCCCTGATTCAATGTTACAGAGCCATGAAATGCTGCTCTTCTTTTACAGATGGAGAAAAGGACTCAGGAGAGGATATTGGCAAGGAATTCCTCCTTGTGAAGGGAGTGGGGCCATGGCATAGGTTGCCCAGAGCAGCTGTGGCTGCCCCTGGATCCCTGGAAGTGTCCAAGGCCAGGTTGGATGGGGCTCGGAGCAACGTGGGAGAGTGGGAGGTGTCCCTGTCCATGGCAGGGTCATGAGCCTTAAGATGATTTCCAACCCAACATATTCCATGTTTCCTGGATTCATTGTCACACTTGTTAAACACTAAAAGCCATGCATGTGAAGATTCCAGGAGGCAAGTGCAAGGTTTTTTTTACCTGAATAATTCACTTTTATTAGTCTCTCTTAGAATACTTCACAAAGGAGTAAAAAAAATATTCACACTTTATTTTAGAAAGTTCTCTACATGAGACTCCTGTATCCACAGGAAAAAGAAGGCTACTGGGAAAAAAAACCCTAAAAGTTTGTACAGAACATTTAAAGGAGAATATTCTGGGATGAGTTATGCGTCTCTTTAAGGGTTTAAACAATTCCGCCCCACTAATAAGGAAGGATATCCTAATAGGTAAGTGAAGAAATAACAAATTTCTGGCCAGCAGAAGAACAACAGGCAAAGAATATCTGGGAATAAGTGCCAGATACAAAATTTCCGAATCTCCTGGACTCCCTCCAGAAGGAAGAGAGACTCCAAAATGTTAGAGACTGCCCCCCTGCCCGGCCCCCAAAATACTGGGGCTCTACAGCTGGGCACGTGGTTTGGAGCTCCCACTGCTGCTCTCCAGATCAGGGAGAAAACTCGCAGAGGAACTTGGCCTTCCTTGTGGCAATAGTCAGCAGGGCAGGTGAGGCGTGGGCTGGCCTGGGTCAGCTCGGGGTCGTCTCTCTTCTGCCAGGTGTGTTGGTGAGCTGGAGCAGCTTGGAGTGGGGTTGCCCTGCTCAGTGGCACCAGGTGGGCACCGGTGAAATTCAGCCCAAGGCAGCTCAAAACTGCCAACTCTCTTAGCAGAGAAAAAAAACCGAAAAGAGAACACCAAGAAAAGAATAAGGAAGGAAAGGCTTTCCCGGAACACAGGGCAAGTAACCCCTGAAGCGAATGCCCCATGGCAGAAGAGCCAGAAGCCACCTGAGAGGAATTTTAAAGGGCACATGGTAACAACCTCGCTCCCCGCACACAAGGTTCTCCTTTGTAGGGTCTTAAAGATCCAGTTACAATTCTTTGGGTGCGGATAGATATGGAATACAATAACATTATGGATTACCCCAGGAGAGTTGGGCACAGTCTAACTTCTGGAATCTGTTACAGGGACTGGTGGATAACTTGATCTTCTACAGATAGAGAGGATGAAATTCCCCCACCCTCCCCAGGACTGGATGGGGTTCTGGACGTCCTCATGGTTGAGGTGGGATAAGGCACAGCATGTGCTTGCTGCTATCTTCCTGCCTTTCAGTGCAGTGTAGGATTTCTTAGAGTTGGAATTTGGGTGGCCGAAAAGATGTAAAAAGCTGAGTGTGATATACCAGCAACTGGTATCAGTGATGGAATCATAAATAATATGTTGTAGACTTGGGTAAAAACTAAATCCTCATAAAGATATGCCTTGCCCCAACTTGTGCCCATTGGAGCAGCCTAAATTGCATGGACTTTGGAAAGTGATCCCAGCAGAGATATGAACATCTAAGGAAACCATTCTTTGAATGCATGGAAAATGTTTGTGTGAGTCAATAATTATTTTCCATCCTATCACATTGTATCCAAGGAGTGTGGGTGATTTAGGCAGTGGCTAAATGCCCTTATTTCTGGTAGAGCCTCAATCCCGAGGTTGTCAGAAGTGCCATGGGACCGAAAACACATGAAATTAAGGAATTGCCTTTGAGAACACGCAATTGCTTAGTAAGAAGCTGCTCTTTATTTATAAAATTATAATGAGAGCCTTTTTTGTGTTTCTCTGAAGTTCAGGCTGTGTCCATAGTGAATGTTGGAGAGATGGGACCAGGGAGGTGACAGTGAAAGCTCTGGGATTCCCCCATCTTCCTGGCACCAGCAGTTTGTGGAGCACTCTGCTGAACCAGAGGGGGACCAGGGTGAGTCACTGCTGATATTTTCCTTTGGCTTTTGTTTCCTTTGCATTTCCTTCCCTGTCCCTTTGCATTTCATTTTTGCCTTTCTATTTCCTTTCCTTTCCCTTTGCATTCTCCCTTACCCTTTCCCTTTCTCATTACTGATTGCAGAAGCAGTGGCAGCATTTTTAGGTAAACAGGATTATGTGAGGCACTGAAGTCAGGCCTGTGATTCTTTGTGGATTTTCTGTTTTCCCTCTGCATTCACGGGGAGAGAGACAGACAAATCTACTTAGGTACCCAGCCTTTAGCATCCATAATGATTTTTCCAACCTTAAATTTGCTTTTCCCAGCGAAAGCAGCCTTGAGGAACCATTTTAATATCAGAGGTGAAATTGAGAGAGAAACCTGTCTCATCATCAGAGATTTCTCAACACCTTGCTGAGGGATTCCCTGGGCAGAGCCAGGTCCCTCCTACTGTGAGCCACTCAGGAGGTTGAGGGCGTACAGGGCCACGAACAGGGCTGCCACGGCCTCGAAGGGTTGATGCCTAGGGAGAGCAGATCCATTTTCCCGGAGCTGCACTCCACTCAGCTCCACCAGGGCCATGGTTAACTCCTGTTCCTCCTCATGTGGGAAGGCGAGCAGCCCAGCATCAACATGGAAAGGCTCCTCCCCCTTCTCCAGATCATGTTTCAGGAGGTTTTCAACCTTCGGAACAACAACAAAAAAGCAAAATCAGATTTTAATCAGTTGTCAACTTTTGACGTCACTATGGAAATGTTGGTAGAATTACAGTATCCCCTACCCCCTTCAAAGGACCAAAATATAATGTGTGTTATAATTAAAAGAGCTCCCACAACCCCTTGAAAGGAGCCAAGTGTGATGCGTATTCTCACCAGCTTCAGCTGTTGTTACAGAATCTTCCTTTCCAAGGATTCCAGCAGCAGCAGCAGCTGATCCTCCGTTAACTCTGCAGAAGTACATTGGGTTTGGAACACAAAATTCCCACCAATGTTAGTGGTGAGATAGGAATGGTGAGCAGGATGGGAAAGAGTGAAGAGGATGGGGAGGTTGATCATTTCTTGTAGGAAATGCCCATTTGGTCAAAAGTGCTTTGGATGTTTTAATAGAAAGGATTTGTGCAGTCTCACTGTGAGAGTGATATGGCTGTTGCTCAGGGGATCATGGCATACTGAGTTGGAAGGGACCTGCAAGGACAGGTGAAGTCAACTCGTGTCCCTGCATAGGACAGTTCCAACAATCCCAGCCTGTGGCTGAGAGCATTGGCCAAATGCTTGTTGAGCTCTGTCAGCCTTGGGGCTGTGCCCATTCCGTGGGAGCCTGTTCAGTGCCCCACACCCTCTGGGCTAAGAACCTTTCCCTGATATGCAACTGAAGCCTCCCACACACAGGTCCAGCCATTTGCTTGGGTCCTGTGCCTTGTCAGCAGAGCAGGGATTGGAGCTGCCCCTCGGGAGGAAAGGAGCAACTCTATGGAGCAGGGATCACAGTAGGGGTGAAGAGAGAGGGAATCACCTCACCTTCCCTCCCCTCCCCTCCTCTACCGTCCCCTCTCCTCTCCTGTCTCCTCTCCTCTCCTCTCCTCCCCCCTCCCCTCCTCTCCCGTCCCCTCTCCTCTCCTGTCTCCTCTCCTCTCCTCCCCCCTCCCCTCCTCTCCCGTCCCCTCTCCTCTCCTGTCTCCTCTCCTCTCCTCCCCCCTCCCCTCCTCTCCCGTCCCCTCTCCTCTCCTGTCTCCTCTCCTCTCCTCTCCACGGGACTCAGATGTAGATTTCACTTCAGAAGGAGAAGGATGAGTAAGAGAGGAAGGTAGGAGGGAACGGCAGGACTGCGAGCCATCCCTGCCTTGATTTCCCTCTTAAAGACCCAAAGCCTCACCATGCAAAGCATCAAGGATGTAGGTGATTCCCTTGACCAGCAGAAGGAGACGATCTCTTGGAGACTGCTGTAAGGTGCTGAACAGGTCTTTTAAGTTTGGGCTTTCAGTTTTCAGCTCATAACCATCATTTTCCTCTGAAACTTCTTCCATCCAGGGGAACAAGGAAAAGAAATGTCAGGATCTGAGAGCAGAGGCTGTTGCTAGTTCAGAGCACAGTGTTGTGCCGAGTGAAGGAATTTTGGATGGACATTTGTGGCACAACACGTGAGTTGTGGGGTAGGAGTTTTGTTCCTGGATGTGTTTGTATTTATTAATTGTGTCAGTAAGAGAAGCTTCACTTACTTTCTGGCTGAGCTCTTGAAGGAGGTTGTTGTCTCTCATGACAGCTTTGATGGTGTTTAAGACTATGAGCATCAGGTGAGGAGACAACTTGTAGAAGATGTGACAGCGGTTTTTAACTTCCACCGTGTCATGATCCGCTAAGAATAAAGCGGGATTCCTGATGGTTCGTTACTGGAATCTCAGAGTGCAAAAGAAACTCAAACCCAGGGATTTTTAGTTTCAGTCAAAACAATGAACTTTATTGCGTGCACACACACAGTTATTGCGATAGAGAGGAAGCGATACAAAGGATAGAGAGAAAAAGAGGCGAAGGGGAGGTTATAGCTACCAACGGCAGGTGGAATCCTTGTGGTCTTCTGCCAATAGATCCGTCTTCTTCCGTGGGGAGATCTCGTAGGGGTCTCTTCAGAAAGTCCCTTTATAGTCTTTTTCAAAAGCGAAGGGCAGATAGCCAAGGCGTGGGAGAGTAAGGCCCATTGTATTGCGGAGACTGGTGCAGGCACAGGTGTACAAGACATTCCTTCAGACCCTTCTCGCTTGGGCAGCAAGGAACAGTACCGGAGCAACCAGTTCCTCCAGCATACCCCAGCGGAAACACCCGCAGAACCTGGCAGGCATCCCACCCTGGTTTGGCCCGGAGTCCTGTGCAAAAGTCTTCTTGCGCCTTTTTGTGGGGGGTTCAGTCTCAGTCCCCGTAGATGATCGTGAGACAGATGAAGGGTCTTCGGAACGTCTCTCACACACCACTATTCCTAATTTTCCTTGTGAGACAGCTGCAAACCAGAAGGAGACCAAATCTGTCCTTCAGTACGAAGAGTTCACTGGCAGGTTTAAACCTAGAGTTTGTAACATTGTATGACTGTTTTTGATGCAATACAGAATTTGGGCAGTTGTGATGTCCCAGGGGAGAGACAAATGCATCACTCCTGGTAGTTTGTTTTCTGCTTGGGAGATTCCATCTTACCCAAGGCAGGTAAAAATTGTGCAAGAGGAAGCTGGAAAATACATTACTTACCTCACCTATGGGTACGTGGTCGTTTTTTGGGTATTGGTGGGAAATAATCCAGACCTGCAATAGGATAAAAAGGACATTTACTGTATTCTACACCAACCTTCCCACTGGTGATCACCCACCTGTTTTCTCCCTGATTCTTTTCTTCTGAGTAGGAAAAGAAAAGAAAGAACCCAAACTCTGCTCTCTGTGCCATTTACCAACAGGAGCTCTGCAGCTCCTGAAATGCAGGGCTGAGACTTCCTTCTTTCCTCTCATTACTGACCCCTCCCCAAACTGCATCTTTGACCTTTCATGGGTTATCTGACCTTCTCCAGGGGATTTCTGTCCCTCACACTGCCTCCATCTCTTTGCAGACAAACTGAGGGGCCTCTGGGGTTGGGTGATATTTCATAAAATGTTCTTCCTCTTTTGCACCATTTCCTGAATGGAGGAATTGGTGATTTCTGGAAGTTACTTACGCCATGCTCCATCTCTAATCTCCATCTGGATGGCCCTGAATGCCAGTGTGCAGCCCTTGGGTATGACTATGACTTGGCTGTTTTCCGCTGAGCCCTGGTCAATGAAAACAACATGTTACAACACCTGGGTGCAGGTGTTGGGGAAGGACCAACACTTGAGCCTGAGAGACGCCAAACCTTTGTACGTAGCGTGGCAATAAACTTGGCCCGGAAGCCTCCTTCTGCCTTGGCGGAGTCATTGTAGGTGATCTCTTCCGAGGCTTCGAGGGTTTCAATGACCAGAAATAAATTGGTACCTTCTCTCTGTACTTGCTGGATTAAGGAGTGATCCATGTTGATTTGTCTAAAAGAGAAGAAGGATGGGAAGGCTCTGTAGCTCCAGGAGTAGCTGTGGAAGGTGAAGGGGCTCAGCCAGGAGAAGAGGAGGTTCAGGGAGGAGCTTGTCAGTCTGTTCGCTGTCTAACCTGGCTTAGTGAAGGGAAATTCCTGCTGTAAGGTCTTAATCTTGGTTTTACGTTGTTGAAAACTCATTGATGACCTGGTGTGGGCCAGAGGGTGTGACAAAGGTGTGCTCCCTTGGTCATTCCTTACCTTTCTTTACTCAGTTTCTCCAGTGATTCCAATGGTATGGCCTTCTTCTGTGGCTTGATGGAAAGCTCATGGGACAAGGAGGCACCTCCTTTCATCTCTGCACTTGCATCGCCAGTAGAAACACTGAGACCCCCCTCAGCTTTGCCAGCGCGGATTTTTGAGAGAGTAAATTGGCTGAAGGCTTGAACAAGTGACTCTGAAATAATTCCATACATTGTCTTAAGCAGGATGACCCAGACTCAGCACTGCAAGTATATCACACACAAGAAAGCTGGAAGATGGTAGAGTTCAGCCATAAATGAGCCAAACACATTACCTGTGGAATTTGTGAACTTCGTATTGGGCAAATTGGGTATTACCTATGTGTTTACCATCTTCTCCAGGCAGCAGCACATCATCCAGTGTGAACCCTGTCCACTGGTAGTAGGGATCTGGGTGGAATACGTGTCTAGGTTTTCTGATTTCTCTCAGTAGGGAGAGAGGCCTGAAGTGCTCATGGTCTGCGATGCTTTCAACAGGGACCATATCTTTGCTTGAATCCATTTGTTTCACAATGGATTTGGTGAATTTTTTAAACATTGTGCTGTGGCTGAAGGTTTGATGGAAATCCAAGTGTATTTGTGCCTTGGGAAGAGGCAACATTAATTAATCCAAATTACTTGAAATAATACCAGGACGTTGTTAGAAGGTCTGACTTTAATTATTAAGAATTTTTTTAAAAAAAGACCCACATTATCCAAGGACACCAGTTTCACAGGGCTGTTACAGGGAGTGTTTGGAGAGCAAGCAGCAGGAGCTGTGCGTTTTTTGGAATTGTCTGTTTGCTGGTGAACCTCAGTCATTGTGCAGAGAGAAGGCAGCTGGCAGACTCTGAGGGTGCTGATTTTGGTGGCAAGTGTCCCCCAAAATAGAGAGAAATCAGTCCAGCCTGGCTCCTTGGTCAGGTCCTGGAGGTCTGCAGGGAAGAGCTGGTGTTTTTGGGCCAGAAAGAAATCCCTGTTTGTTTTCTGTCAAAGCTTGTTTTTATAAAAATCCCAGTTTTGCTTTTCTGGTCTTTTACAGGACAGACCTGGGGAGGAGAAATTGGGCAATCCCGAGTGGAATGTTCCTTTCCAACCTTTCGGTTGGAAGGGAACTTGAGGCTCATCCCACTCTCGCCCTTGCACTGTCCCAGGTTGCTCTAAGCCCCATCCAAGCTGGCCTTGCACATTTCCAGGAATGGAGCAGCCTGTGTCAGGGCCTGACCACCCTCACAGGGAGGAATTTCTTGCCAACATCCCATCTAACCCTGGCCTCTTTCAATTTAAACTATTCCAAAGACAAATAGCCTTGTGTACTCAATGTTAGTAGCGCTCACAGGAATCACTCCCTTGAATGTCTTCAAGAAGGGAGAAAAACTAAATGAGAGCACTTAACAGAGAGCTTCCACCAACCCTCTCCCCTCCCCAGCACTCTGGGATAATGCACTTACCTGTTTGTGGGGTGGATGGCTCCTGTGGCTGGGGGTGTGCAGAACCAACCGTGGGGCTGCCAATGTGGCCTCTGGTGATACCGAAATTGTCCGGTAGGAACAAACACAGTTTGAAGCATTAGAAAGCAGGGATCCTTTGTCTGCACAGGACTCACAGCAGAGCTCACCTTATCCTCTGAATGTGGTGAGATGTTACAACCACGTATTTATCTATCACAGTTATACGTATTCATTACAATGTGCTGCTTATCTAATAAACATCACTTTCCTAGGAACTAATCTGCCTACATGTGCCTCTTACTGGAAGTCCTTTTATGGCCCTGGACGTTCAACAAAAATGTTCTCTGGTAGTTGTACTTACTCAATGCTTCGATGTAAAAGATTACCTTTCCTTGATCTTTTCTTTGCTCATGTGTTGTTGGTTCTTGTTACAAAACTTGCCAAGAAATCACTGTAGGCCTCTTTTTCTGTTTCTCCACTGGTTCCACTTACCTTTATCATTCTGTGTGCGAACTTATACATCTTCTTATCTTTTTTACCAGTTAGTCTTTTAGCTCTATTCAGCAACTTCAGGGGAGCTGAGAATGTTTATTCTCTGTTATTTATCACTGGATATCAACAGGGCTGGGAAGAAGTTCTCAGGCTCTCTGCCAGAGGCATGAAAACATTTGCCAAATACGGGAGCTGTGAGTTGCATGGGAGGCTGGAACCACCACAAACCCACAGCAAAGAGTAAATTGATTTCTCTTACTTTGCTAACGGGGTGCTCTCTAAAGGAACACCAAGGCAAGGGCAATGTCAGCCCTGACCCATGCCGGAGGATCCCTGGCTGTTCCCAGCAGCTTATCTGGAGTCTGTTACAGGGGCTGTGGGTAACTTGAACTTCTGCAGATGTAGGAGATGTCAGCCCATCCCTGAAAGTGTCCATGGCCAGATTGAACAGGAAGATGTCCCTGCAGGTGGGACTGAATGGGCTTTAAGGTCCCTTCAAGCACAACCATTCCATCATTCACCAACCATTCCGTGATTCAACTTTACAGAGCCATGAAATGCTGCTCTTCTTTTACAGATGGAGAAAAGGACTCAGGAGGGGATATTGGCAAGAAATTCCTCCCTGTGAGGGGGTGAGGCCATGGCAAAGATTGCCCAGAGCAGCTGTGGCTGCCCCTGGATCCCTGGAAGTGTCCAAGACCAGGTTGGATGGGGCTTGGCGCAACGTGGGAGAGTGGGAGGTGTCCCTGCTCCTGGCAGAGGGTGGAACTGGATGAATCTTCAGGTGCCTCCCAACCCAACCCAACCCAACCCAACCCAACCTAACCCAACCCAACCCAACAAATTCCATGTTTCCTGGATCCATTGCCATGCTTGTTTGACAGCAAAAGCCATCCATGTGAAGATTCCAGGAGGCAAGTTCAAGTTTTTACCTGAATAGTTCACTTTTATTAGTCTCTCTTAGAATACTGTACAAAGGAGTAATAAAAATATTCACACTTTATTTTAGAAAGTTCTCTACATGAGACTCCTGTGTCCACAGGAAAAAGAAGGCTACTGGGAAAAAAAACCCTAAAACTTTGTACAGAACATTCCTTTAAAAAACCCTCCCAACTAATTCAGCTGATTTAACTGATCCAAGGAGGATACGGATACACCAACACTCGCATGCTTAAAATATATTCTAGGCAATGAAAAAGCAACATAAGTCACAAGGAGGAATATTAATGTGTTAAGCTACTGCTGTCCCCTCCTCGAGGGCCAGTACCAAGCTTCTAAAAACAACCCCAAATTCAACAGTGATTCAAACATAAAAGTACTTGAGAATTAAGTAGCCCTCCATCTAGTTTATTTTAAAGGCTTTTTCCTGCAAAGGTTTGCACTGCTTGCCAGCCTGGCAGCTCTGTGAAATGACTCCCAAGTCAGGATCCCTGATTTGGGAGCATCAGGCTGGGAGGACTTGCTGGTTTTCTGAGTGTCCTGGAGCAGGGGCTGCTGTACCCTGGGAATACGTGCGTAGTGCTGACAGTGGCTGAGGGATGGGACAGGCTGCTGCCAGCTCCTGAAAGGGGTTCCAGCCCTTCAAAAGCTTTTCTCTCTCATTGCAGAACAAAAGAGAAGAGCCTGAAGTACCTTCTTACCAGGAATTGGTTCTCCATCACAGGAGATTTGATCTCTCCAGGTGAGATTTGCCCTGGCCATGATACAGGACAAGTGTGAGAGGAAATCTGTCAAGTGTGGTGTGATCAGAATCCCATTTAAAATCAGTAATGATCAGTTATCTCCTCCATGCAGGCACCTGGGGAAAACTCCACTCCCAGAGAAGGAGTTCTGCTCACGTTTTGTTTCTCCTCCCACAGTGTGGGGTCACTTCTGATCTGTCCCCTGCCAGGACACATCTGACAACCCCTCAGCCTGCCCACACTGTCCTTTCACTTCAGACTGCCTCAGGTACACCCAAAAATGGTGGTTTAATTACAATTAATTTCCTGCATTTTGTTTTTGATTAATCCTGACATCTACCCTGAAGTCGGGATCTTAAGAAAGATTCTACCTGATGTGTAATTGTTCAAATACTTATTAATCATACACAGATACTTAACACACCACATTAGAACATGAAATCTTTCTTCAACTTGCTTCTTTCCATATTTCTCCTGTTTCCATTTATGTTTCCCTTGATTTGATTTAATGAGTCCAAATTTATCTCAGTTTTTCCATGGAAAAATGGCACACCTGTGTTTAAAGTGTATCATTGTCATATAACCCCTGGGGCTGTTTTGATCATTTTTGTGAAGGAGGAAAATAAAAAAAAAGTTTAGTTTTGTTGCTAGGCAAAGCCTTAATTACAAGTCGGGCCTTTAGGCTTTAGAACCTACTTGTCTGAGAAGTTTATAATCCTGTTCTGGGTCCCACTTGATCTTCAATTTAAGAAAACCGGGTCAGATGTCCATAGTTACTTGTCATAGTTACTTGTCCAGCACAAGTAACGTGTTCAAACCCACAGCTATTATAATGCCTTCAAGGAGACTCTGGGAATTGCTGTTTCTCATCCAAAAAAGCTGATCCCTTCAACTGAAAATTGTTCTAAACTTATCAATCTGTGATGTGCATATGCTTAGAAATATGCAGCATATGTCTGTCTGTGAGGAGCCGTGTTTGAAAGCATCTAAAGACTGTTTCTGTTGCAAAAAAAAAGATGTTTTCCCCCTTGTTTTGTACCAAAATAATTAGTTTTCTTTTGTTTCCTCTGGAGATGGGAGTTGTGTCTGGGCAGACACTCAGGTCTGTTCAGCACCAGAGCCAGCATTTCAGGTTCAGCCTCAGCCACCCTGCCAGGACCTGCCCCGCCTTGGAGCTGCCTTTCCCACAGGAATACTGTTCATGTCTGTGTCATTTCCCAGCTGATTGATGAAATATCTCTATTTTGATCACAATTATCATTGTCTAGTAGCTTAAAGAGCTGATTAGGATAGACAGTACCTTAACTAAAGCAGCAGCTCTTGTGTCCTGGGGGCTACATTGAAGGTTTAAGCTGCTCATCAAGGAAATTGCACATCTGACAACACCCTGGGTACTCCAGCCAGCCTCTTTTCTCCTCCTACCTTCTTGAAAACTTCCTTTTCACTTGTATTTCCACTTTTCAAACATATTAGGGAATTACTCTCCCTGCACTCCAGCAGCCCTTTAAGGTACATGGAGTATTTTCCCTTCCCTGGAGCAGTCCCATAGGAAATCTGAGGAAGTGAAGTGCCTAAAATAATGCATGGAGTAGTAAAGATCTAAAATTCCCCCTTCCCTGTCCTATGCTCAGACCATCCAACAGCTCAACACTCTCCACCATGGCCTCTAAAGCCAGATTTGCTACTGCAGGAAATAAAATAGCAGATTTAAAAGATTTATACCATTGTCAAAAAGATGAGACAATGTAAGCACTAAGACAAAAAAAATACAGATTCTTATAGGGAAGCATGAGGGGAAACCCATTCCTTCTGGCATACAACCCAAAAGAAAATCAAGTCATTTTGAACAGTAAAAAGCTGTCTCAGCCAGGAAACCTAAGCCCGTTTTATTTTAATTTTAGGGGTAATTTTAGTGGGAAAAGGCTCAATTTTGATCCTCTATGAAATTATCTGTTTTCAGTGACCTACTTACTCCTGCTGGTGCTGCTGCTCACACAGCCCTTGGGTGTGGAGCTGAGGGACAGATTTCCAGGTGAGCCAGAAATCCATTCCTCACGTCCCTGGAGTCCATGGAGAACTGGCAAATCCCAGTCACATGCACTTAAGCAACCAAGGAGCTGAAGTGAAAAGAAAAATTCCAATGAAAGGTAAGGATAGCCGTGTGCTTGATTAGAGCAATCAGCCCTCCTGCTGTACCTGTCCATTGTCAGCCTCTCCCACACCTGTCCATGTCCATGTTCCCTTCCCAAGGAGCTCCATGGCATTTGTTGTCAGTCATTAAATCACCTGCCCCGGCCCTTGATCCAAATGCCCACTGAGTCATTTGGGGTGGGGAGAGAAGTCACCTGGGCAGATTTGGGTATAAACTGAAAATAACGAGCATGATTTAGGATCTATCCACCTTTTCCCTGGACCACACGGATGGTGCTATAGGAAATTGAAAGCTTTGTCAAACTGCAGGTAATTCCTTCTTTTGCTAATTTTAGGAAAAGAACTTCCCTTCTCAATGGTGTCAACGATTGCAAAGTAAAAAACTGTCATTCACTTCCCCCTCCCACTTCCCACCTAAAACTGGAAACCAGACCCCAAAACAATCCAGTCCTGGGAAAGTCTGGCTGTATCCCTTTGGATTTCCCCCATGCTCTGCTCAAAGCACCCAGCTTCAGGAAGGGAAATGTATTTTAAAGTGCATTTACCACAGCAATAGTACCAGCACTAAAAGCTTTTCCCCTCATCCCTATTCTCGTCATTCCATGTCTGGAATAGCTGAGACTCTTCCCAGAATTCATCCTTGTTGTACCTCAAAGTCTCAGTGGTTTTGCATCTATTGATGACCCTGGGATAAGAGAAATCCGGTGTCACATGTCCTGCTCCGCACTAAACTCTACTCTGGAGCTGGTTTGGATTTATTGGGCACGAGGATCCAGCATGCGGAATGTGTCTGTTGGGATCTGCGTTTAAACAGCCGCTGCGAAACCACATCCCAGTCTGCGTGGGGGGAGGAAATGGGGCTGGAGAGAAGGAATCCCCCCTTTGCCCTGCTCCTCCACCATCCGTCCCAGCCACGCCGCTCAGTACTTGTTGATCCCAAAGATCCGGACTCCGTGGAACTGAGGCAGTTTGGGGATCAGGACGCTCATGAGGGAGATGGTGTTGATGATGAAGTGTATCCGGTCGTACTTGGTGTAAAAGCTGGTTAGAAAATACCTGGAAAGGAGGGTGGGAACAGAGAGAGAGGCAGACTGAGCTGTGGCATTCCGTGTGTTTGTCTCCCGGGACACAACACTGACAGGTACTGGGACACGAGGCAGCTCGGCCGCCCCGGGATACTCACAGGACAATGGGCATGATGGTGAGGAACTTGCGGGAGGCGGTGAACTGGACTCCATAATCCATCTGCTCCCAGTGCGTCAGCAGCCGCGCCTTGCCCTGGTCCGGGGTCTCGAAGGGCGTTCCCTTCACGGTGTGCAGGAAGATGTACATGCTCTGCAGGACACACAGCGTGTCACTGGGGCACTTTGTGTCCCCAAAACCCCAGAGCCAGGCGGGCAGAGCTGGGAGCCTGCACCCCCGCGCCGTTCCACTAGAGGGATGTGGTGCTGCTGGAAAAGCTGGAGCGGCCAGGGAAGCAGGGAAAGGAGAGCTGGGAAAGGCCGGGGCAGAGCGGCTGCTCCACGTCAGGCCTCTCGCTGGGCTCCTGGGTGTGAGCCAAGAGGTGGTGGCAAGATTACAGCCCTGGGATCTCTGGGATCGGGAGATTAGCGCCTGCCTGATGCGGCACGGAGGAACACTCCCCAAAAACGTGCTGGGAGAAGGTCTGTCACCCCCTGATTACCACAGACAAGTCACAGACAAACTGTCTGGCTACACCACAGCTCCAAAGTACAGTCACTCCTGGCCTTTAAATTCCATTTTTGTTCCCAGAACCTAAAGCTGCCAGGGAAGGAGGATGAGAAACTGGCAGCTTGTGAGCTGGGCGCTGAGCAGCTCCAGTTTGGGGGTTTGTGGTTGTTTTTATGCCCTGAGCAGCTCCAGCTTGAGGGTTTGTGGAGGTTTTTATCTCCTGAGCAGCTCCAGTTTGGGCGTTTGTGGAGGTTTTTATCACTCACTAGTAATAACTTTAGTATAAGGGTCCTCAATCCCTGTCATTTTTGTCTCTGGAATATTCTCAGGCTGAGATATTATTTAAAATAAAAGATACACAATCAATTGCTCCACCCATGAAGTTTTTTGTTCCCTGTGCCAAGGGGACCTGTGTGGAAATCTGATCTTTAGAGGGAGGAATCAGTTCATGGACTAATCTCTAAACGGAACAAAATCTGGGGGTTAATCTTGTTTTTTCTTAACTCTGATGAGGCCAATTCAGGTTTTACCAACCCAGCGATGTCGTGCCAACGTCTGGGGCCTGTCACAGACCCCTTTGGGAAGGGGACACGACAAAGGACCTGCCCTGCAGGAAATGAATCTGTGTCCCCTCTGAGCAGCCTCACCAGGTGTTGCTGCCTCACCTGGACCTGGGTGGGATTTAAATCCATGACCCAGAGGCACCAGTACAGGCTGAGGGCTGGAGGTTGAGCAACTCACCCTGCATCTTTGCAAACAGAAAAGAATTGTTTCAACAGGAATCTCAGCAGATTGCTCAGAGGAACAGCTGTGCCAGTGCTCCCCGTATGTGCCCCGGGCCACGCCGCTCCCTTACCAGGTTGTGGATGATGTTGGTGAGAGTCCAGACCACGGGGACGCTGAAGAAGGGGATGCTCAAGAGCACGACGTGCAGCAGCCCGATGCCCAGGACGTAGGACAGCCAGATGCCGCGGCTGTTCATCACTCGGGTGTTAGGGTTCACCTCGCTGTGCGCCGTTCCCACGTTCATCCTGACTCTCGTGGCTGATGGGAGCCCCTGGAACAGAAACACTGAGGTCAGAGCCCGGATCCAAACCGCTCAGCGGGGCCGAGCATCGGCTAGTTGTCAAGCAAACCCAAAATCTGCTGTTTGCTATAATAATCCCGAGTCAGTTCCCTCCTCTGCCCCTCGTTATTGCCATTCTTGGAGCTGACGTCGCTAACTCCGGGAGTGGTTGAGATTTGGGAATTATGTGTGGGAAGCTTGTCTCTGACAGAAGCTACTTGTGATTTGAGATGTTTTCCTGGAGCTGAGGTGTCGAGATTCAATCCCACGATTGCTTGACAAAACTCAAACCAATACTTTTAGGCTTTTTTTAAATCCTTATCACAGTGTTAATCATGGAAACACACAGCACAGGAAGATTCCTGCGTGTTTATGGAGTCAGCATGCCTTACGCTTGGGAAGAGAACACAGTATTTGCAGAGGAAAGGCTCTGTATCAACAGATCTCCTAATTAATTTAACTAAATTAACAGGGTTCTGCACAGCTCCGGAGGTTTGCTGGTCTCCTGCTCTGGCTCACCTGTTTTGCCTTCAGATTTAAGACTTACAGAGAGAGGAAAGAAGAGGAACAAAAAAAACTCCCCCCCAGGGAAGGAATGAGATTCTTCTTGAGGAGCATAAAAAGGGAGAGATAACAGGGCAAAGTGCCTTGGGAGGATGTTCCAGGAGGAAGAGCTGCGGAGGAGGTGGCCCTTCCCCTACCTGGAAAGAACAGCTGCCACGTAGGAGGAGCACAAAGATGGCTTTCTGGACACTGCCAGGAAGGAGAGGAAGCAAGAGAGTGTCACCCTCTCAGAGCAAGTCCTTGGAGTGGTGCCCCTGAGACAGTGAAGGTATCAAGTGGCTTTTTGGACTGACACAGAGCCAGTGGCAGCAGGTATTGGTCAGCTCCCAGGCTGGCTGGGAGCAGGAGAGCTCTGGCTCACTGGTATCCAGGGATTATAGGAAACAGCACAAACTAAACCCACTGCAAAGCTGAATGTCTTCACACCAACATCAGGGAAATTCCTATGTAAAATCATCTTTGTGTCCCACGGAAGTGGAGTTTGATGAGATGATCCAGTTCATCCTCCTTGGCTACAGGACCCCACGGTGAGGGCTGTTTCCTGATGTCTGGCTTTGCTGTTGCTTCCCACAGCTGGAAGCCGTGTTGCTGTTCCCCCCAGCTCTCCGGAGGTGAGCCTGAGCCAGATCCAACATCACACTCTCCTCGCTGCCAGCTGTTCCCAGCTCCCTCATGGAGCGCTGGGCCTGGCTTGTCTCAGGAGCTGGCACCGTCCCCGCTCCTGCCCAGGGCTGGGACTCAGAGCCAGCCTCCACAGCTCTTGGAATGCTCCAAGTAACTTCCAAACCTCTTCCATCCACACAGGCGGCTGTTGCTGCAGAACCTCACCTCCCTCTATCAGGGGGCTCAAACCTGGAGAAGAATTTTGTTTCCAGGAAAGAGGCTGCAGGTCTGTGGGGTACTCACTCCTTTGTCGCCAACGTCCCAGCTCATCAGCTTGTGGATATTCCAGAGAAAAGACCAGTTTGGTCTGGGAACAGGACTGGAAGCCAGAGTTCAGCACTTCACCCCTGGCAGGGGGAGGAGCTCCACCCTAAACGTGCTGCAATTCTCAAAGGCTCTCAGAACGAAAACTGGGGGTTGGGGAGAAGCATAAATGAGTCAAAAAGAGTCAGATTTTTACAGCAACAAAAAGCAAAACACCCTATGGAATGTGTAAACAGGAGAGCTGAGTGCCAGACATGGGAAATAGCTCTCCTGGATATTGGGTGAACACTGTCCAGTCCTTGGAGGAGCTGGAGAATATCCAGGGAGAGCACAGAAAATGAGCAGAGGTGTAGGAAAAATATGACCTGCAAGGACAGCTGGAAGGAAACGGGTTTGTTTAGTCTGGAGGAGGCTGGAGACAGGCGTGAGGAACAGTCGGATGCTCCAGAGAGAGCTGTGCCTGTGGGATTCCAGCTGTGCAGCAGGAGGAACCACAAGGCTGGGTCTTGGTGAGACGTGGGGGCGCAGGAGGAGGGATGCTGGAAGGGACTGCCCACAGAAATGGATCCGTGCTCTCGCTGGAGGCCTGAAAATCGAGTTTCATCAACAGTTAAAAAACTTCTCTGCAGGAGTCTCTCCAGAAGTGATACCATTATCCAAAGGCTGTGGAAGCTCCCTGCAGCCAGAGGTGCACGTGGCTGGTGCCGTGGAATTTCCAACCTGGAGTGTAAGTTCCAGAAACTAAGGAGCAGCTTGGACTTGTTCTCCTCTGCAAACGAGGGCAGTTGCAGACCCACAGCTGGGTGGGAAAGGGCCCAGCTCGGAAACTGTGAGTGAAACAATTCCCCTCCTTGTGCCTCAGTTTCCCTTCCTTGTAAAATTAAGGATTAGAGGGGTGGGATGCTGAAACACACGAGAGGTTAATTCATTCTTGCAGGAGATACAGACACACCAAGCACTCACTGCTGCAATGAGGGTGACTCCACATCTCCAACTCTGTCCTTCCCCACCTTAAATATTTCACTGGCTCTGCCCATGGGCTGTGTAGCCCTTGGCCCAGCTCTCCCAAATTTCAGATTGCACAAACCTGGCCGAGGGCACATGAGCTCCCAGAGTTCAGTCCCTACCCCCATCCCACATCCCATGTTTGCTTTCTATTTCCACACCAGGATTTGTTCATCTGCAGGACAACAAGGCACAGCCCACCATGGGAAGGACTCCAGCCCCCCCTTCCCAGAGCAGCTGCTGCCAGGCTCTGCTTTCCCACTCTTTTTTTGGGACAGAAAAGCTTGGATGTTGCACCAGGCTGAGGGTGAAGGTCACGGCTGTGCTGACATTGGACAGTGGCCATCCAAGGAGGGGAAAAGTCAGAGCTGTAGCCAGTGGCAAAGGACGCAATGTGGTAATGGAGCTGTGCCCTCCCTCTGCCTCATCCTCCCTCTCCTGCTCCCTGTCCAGGGCCAGCTCCTTCCTCACCTTTGTCTCCAGAGGAGTGTGATCACCATCTGTTCCCATTCCCTTGCTTAACACTTGGACTTGATGAACTTAAAGGCCTTTTCCATCCTAAATAAATTATCCTATGGTTCAGCAATGCTGTCACCCTTCCCCAGGGATTGCAGGATCGTGTTCCGATCCTGGCACCCTGAAGATCTTGCAGGATCTTCACTGAGCTACTGAGGGAAGGAGGGCTCAGGTGCTTATCTTGGTCTTGAGTGTTCCCAGACTGCAGGTGATGATGATCCCACGGATCACGGATCCCAATCTCTGGCAGCAACAGCTGCCACCTCCCAAACAAATCCCTTAAACCCTTCTTTGCCGATGGCATCGGATGAACCAGCGCACAGAGGACACGGGGGACGCTGGTGAACTGGGCTGTGCCGGGAGGCGGGTGCTGGGTGAGAGGTGAGACTGGGAACACAACACTCCGTGTCCATCCAGCTCGGAGCCGTGTTGGACATGTCTGAGCCCCAGCGCTGCCCAGTTCCTCCCCGCGGGGCCCGGGGCTGCCAGAGCCCCGGAGGGGACACGGGGACCACGGGGATGAGGACACGCGTGAGCCGCCCGCCTGAGGGTGGGGGTTCTACCCCCTCGGCCTTGTCTCCTGGGTTTCACGGGAAATCTTGGTCACGAAGGGAAGGCTGAGGCTGGGCTCCTTCGGGAGCACGTGGGGTCCCAGACCCCACTTTCGTCCCCATTTCCCCGAGACGGGACGGTGCCCCGGGGGGCCGGGGCAGGACCCGCTCCCGGCCGGGCTCTGCACAGCGCGACCCCGCACTACCTAACTGGGACTCCCCCACTCCCCCCCCGCCGCTTCCCAGCTCCAACC
>VZRL01001702.1:73458-88799 GCA_013397895.1 Origma solitaria | reverse complement strand
GGCGCGGGGCCGCTCCGCCGCAGGGGGCTGCACGGGCAGGTGAGTCCGCAACGGGACCTCCGGCGGGGCGGGAGGCGGGGAGGGGAGGGTCGGCAGCGCCGCGCAGAGCGGAGCTTCCCCCGGGGAAGCACCAGGGCTTCCCTCGCCTGAGACGCCCCCGGTGCCAAGCGGGGCCGGGGGGATCCCCGGGCATTCCCGAGCGCACGGAGGGTCCTGGCGTCCGCACTGCCCTCGGCTCCTCAACGGCGTTTCTCGGGGCTGGCGGCGACCCCCGGGGTCGGGCTGAGGACCCCCGCGCCCTGCTGTGGGCTGGGAAACCCGCGGTGGGGCAGGGGCTGGCTGGCTGTCCTCGCTGCGGTGTCTGGTTCGCATCCCACCCGCAGGGGTGTCCTGGTCCCGTGGAGGAAGCAGCCCCCTCCCGGGACACCGGGTCCCGGCTCATTCCGGTGGTTTCCCGGGCAGCGGGTACCAAGGGGCTACTTTTGTCCCAGGTTACCTCTGGAAGACTTAGGGGGCTGGTGCAGTGTGGGGCCACGGGGTCTCGGTGCCCTTGGTGTGCCCGAGCCGTGGTTCCCGCTCAGGACCCTCCTGGAACCCCCCGGGGCTCTGGCAGTGCAGGGTTCGGCTCTGCACAGGTGTGACCTTGGGATGTTTCGGCGTGGCAGGGCTGTGTGACAGTGCCCAGCTCAGTGCTCACCTACCTATGCTGTGGGGGCCACCACACCTCTGCACCGCCCAAGGGAGCCCCGGTCAGCACCCCGAAGCGTGTTTTGGGTGTTGGGGTGCTCCGGTGAGCGGGGGGCAGTGGGACCAGCAGGCAGCTTTGCTGGTGGCATGGCACGGGGCTCCCGCAGCACTGAGCTCTGCCTGCCCGGGTGCCACAGGCGCCTCTTCGCGCCAGTGGCTTTGATTGTGGGATGGTGGGAGAGCACCTGGATCCTGCCTTCAGAGCTCCACTGCCTCGGCCGGCACAGGGACGGGCTGGCACCCCTGGACGTGGTGGGACCCAGGGCTGGAAGAGCCGGGCAGAGCTCGGAGCGCTCGGACACGGCCCTTATCTGCTGCCACCACCCTGGGAACTCGTTGCACGCTCAGCTCCAGTGAATTTCCTTTCTCTGTTTTTGTTTCTTTCCTGCTGACGCTTTTCCCCTCCGGAATCAAGGGCTGGATGGGGCCCATGGTTACGGGGTGGTGTGAGCAGCCCGACCCCACGGTGGAGTGGCAGCGGGCAGGGCACGGCAGCACCCAGCGCCCACCTGTGCCCGTCCCCTCCAAAGCAGAAAACGCGTCCCGTGTCCGCGGGCGCCCCGGGCTCTCCCGGAGAGCACAGCCGGGAGCGGGAACCTGCTGAGCCGCTGCCTGCTCATGTTTTCCGTGGCATTCCCCGGGGGCCGCCTGCAGCTGCCGCTCGCCCGGAGCCGGGGCTCGCTCTGGTGCGTCCTCCGAGCGCCGCAGGACGCATTGGCCTCCTGCGAGCAGCGGTGGCGGCGCCGTGACCTTGGCAGGGCGGGAGCTCACCCCGCCTCTGGCTCAGCCCGAGCGTCTCCGGTTGTTACAGCACAGCTGCCGGCGCAGGAGACGTGCCCAGCCCCGGGGGCTGATCCTGCCACGCAGGAGCCTGGAGAGAGGTGATGGCCGGGCATGGGGGAAGGTGTGAGCCATGACGGCTGTCCCGGTCCCTATCCCTGTCCCTGTCCCAGGGCTCAGGTGTGATGCTCACAGCCAGCACAGGGACAGTTCTGCCCCATGCCCCCTGGCCTGACACTGTCCCTTTGCTGTCCCTGTCGCAGATGTGCCAAGTTCAGCTGAAGCCACTGTGGGTGTGAGGAAGGCAGCACAGCACCATGCCTGTGGCACAGCAGGTTCTCCTCCGCCCCATCACCATGGGACTGCTCCTGCAGAGCCTCTTCCTCCTCCTCCTCTTCCTCCTGGGCTCCTGCCTCCGTCTGGCTGCTGCCTTCCCCAAGGGCTGTTACCCCTCAGAAGAGGAGGGCCTGAAGACCTTTCGCTGCAGCAATGCTCAGCTGACCGAGGTCCCCAGAGACATCCCCAACGACACCAACAAGCTCTACCTGGACTCCAACCAAATCCCCTTCCTGCCTCGCGATGCCTTCCGGGACCTGCCACTCTTGCTGGAGCTGGATCTGTCCCACAACGCCATCGCCAGAGTCGAAAGTGGGGCTTTCCGGGGCCTGGCAGAGCACCTGCACTCCCTGGACTTGTCTTCCAACAGGCTGGTGTCGGTCAGCAAAGATGCCTTTAGCAATCTGAAGGCCAAGGTGAACCTGTCCAATAACCCATGGCTGTGTGACTGTCGGCTGCAGGAGCTGATCCATGCGGTGGAGCTGGCGGCTGACTCCTCGGGGGGCATCGTGTGTGACTCCTCCACGCAGGAAGAGCACATTGGCAAAGCTTTCCTGCAAGTCATCGCCGACACAGACTTCTGCAACGTGTACAAGAAGACCACGGACATTGCCATGCTGGTCACCATGTTCGGCTGGTTCGCCATGGTGATCTCCTACTTGGTCTACTACGTGCGGCAGAACCAGGAGGATGCCCGGCGGCACCTGGAATATCTCAAGTCACTGCCCAGCAAACAGCGGCGATCAGAGGAGTCGTCCACCATCAGCACTGTGGTGTGAGAACCAGCATCCTGCGGGACACAGGGATGTGTGGAACTGGGGATGGGCCGCTCCAGGGGCCCACCACAGCTGCAGGAGCTGTCACCAGACACCGACATCACACAGAGATACTCACGGATTTGTTCTGTTGTCCTCCTGGCAGCAGCAGCCACAGCTGATGAGTCCCTGGCTCTGGTGACTGAGGTCAGGGATGGATATCAGCCATGAGCATGGAGGATCCGCAGCATCCTCCCAAATTATGGAGGACTGGAACGACCCAGAGCATCCCTCTGGCATGCGGCCATTGTTCTGACTGACGTGGACATTTGGACTTCATCTAAAACTTTTATATTTCCTTTGCAGAGATCCCTTGGGGCATTAATGGAATTGGTGTTTTCATCCCTCCCTGGCTCCCCCTCGGCAGCCCAAGAGATGATCTGGTAGCCCAGGGCAACCTAGGCCTGGCTCCCTGCTGGGAGGGCAGTGGGGAGGAGCAGTATGGCTGCAAGGCCAGTGCCCTGCCAGGCCACTGGCCCTGGAGGGTCACAGACTGTGACTGCAGCCAGTGGGACCAAGAGGTGGGGGACGAGGTGGGGACGCACCAGTTGGTGCTGCCCCATCTCCCCTTTCATCTCCCTGCTCCTTTCCCAGCACTCCCAGGCCAGGTGGGGCAAGGGGTGTGGGGGACCCCATCGAGAGGTGGGGTCACTGATGGGCAAACCCAGTGCCTTCCCCCTCGGAGTGTGGGGAATGAGAACCAAACGGGGAATGAACTCCCTGGGGCAGAGCCCTTTGGGGCTGCCAGGGGATATGGGTGCTGATGGAGGGGAACAGAGGGGTCCTGGCAGTGGGTCCAGCCCTGCTGGAATGCTGGGAGAGCAGGTTTCCCATCGGTGCTCCCAGGGACTGCGTGGGAGGGTGTTTCCAGCACCATCTGCTCCCATCACTGCTGGAGGGGAGCTCCCACCTCGCAAGCTGCTGACCGGTCACTGTGATGGGAAGGGGGATGGAGGGAGCTGCCACGGCTCCTCTGCCCTCTCCCCACTCCCACACTGCTGTCAGGAGCCTGAATCTCCCCTAACAATGCCCCGAAGTCCCTTCTTGATGCTTCCAGTATTGGGCTGCACGTTCCTGGCGGCAGTGGTGGAGGTGATGCTGGGCACAGGGCTGGCACAGGCAGGGGTCAGTGCCCACCTTTGGGCATGCAGGGTCCAAGTGGCAGCTCAGAGCAAAGCTGGAGCAGACACAGTCTCTTCCACCTGCATGTTTGGCCTCTGGGACAGCTGGTTTTGGCCTTTTTATAAACCATCCAATGTTAAATTGCCTTAATTCACCAAGAGTACCAACCAAAGCTGCTTGAACCTCCTCTGAACTGGGCCAGACCTGCCTTGTTGGCAGGCCCAGCCTCAGCTCCCGGTGTGGGCAGTGTGTTTTGGTGAAGGCAGGTCTCCAGCCCTGGCTGGTGCCTGTCCCCCATGCCCTGGTGCCGGTGGGAGCCGTGGGATGGAGCCGGCCAGGAGCAGGGCCCACACCCTTCCACAAGTGCCTAATTCCAGCACAGAACAGGAGCTCTGCAACGCACAAACACCTCGGCACCAGCTCCCATCTGGGCATCCCTGCAGCCCCACGGCAGCTCCTTCCCCCTCTACAACCGGTTGAGGAGAAAAGAGGCTGGGGGGGGCCCTGACTGACCCCTCCCAGGCCGCTCTCCCCAGGCCACCACTTGTGCCTGCAGCATGGGGGATGCCAGGACCACCCAACGTGTCCATGGTTGGGTTAAGGGACCTTTTAGTTCTTACTTTATACGACAATAAATTTGGCTTTTACTTTGGAGCCGGAGGCTGGCGTGTGCTGGTGTGTGTGTGTCTGTGGATCACCAGGCCCTGGTGACATTGTGGCTGAAAACGAAGAATGGAGGTGCCCATGACAATCGATGTCTCTCTGGGCAGGCGCTTGCAGAAACAGGACACCCGCCCCTGCGGTAACCCTGCCCCAGCCTTCAATAATGAACACCTGTGACTCGGCTCAGGTCGCTGGCAAGGTGCCGGTCCCCACGTCACCCAGGACCCTGTGGTTTCCCAGCGCTCTGCTCTGCCCCCTGCCCTCCCATCCCCACCGGGGCAGCCCCCGGCATTGCGTCGTGCACGGGGAGGATCATGAGGGCTGGGAGGGACAAGCCCTTCCAACACCACAGTCCTACCGGTTCCATGAGAGGCCTTTCTGGTCACAGCTCCGTCCTGCTTTGCCGGCACCTCTCGCCGTGTGATCCATGCTGGAGTGTTGTGCCATGGAAGGTGAAACCTGGGCCCTAACACAGAGTGACAGTTCCCGCTCGTGGGATATTAACCTTGTTTGTCACTCGGCTGTCTCCAGACACAGACCCCGGGCTCTGGAGCAGATGGCTGCCATCCCCCGCTCTGGTCACTCCCTGGGGATCCTCCTCCCACGGCTCCGGGAGCAGCTGGGGAGAGCTGGGGGACACGCAGGACACGTGGCCCCAGCTGCCACCCTGTCCGTGGGGCCATGGCTCCCTGGAGCCCTGCCGGTGTCCCCTCTCACGGGGCTGGATGACGCTGAGTCCCCCGGGGTGAGCCCTGCTCTGGATCCTGTCAGTGGAATTATTTGGATGGAAACCATCAGGCTCATTACAGCCCACACTGATGAGCGCAGGGGAAAGGAAGTGGATTCCAGGAGTTTGTCTGGATGTGAAACAGCCACTGGCCCGTGTGGGTGTACAGGGGGATAAAATACATAAGAAACCTAATAAAAATCTGCGGTAAGCTTTGGGAAGGTAACTTGGTCTGGGATGGATGGAATTGTGCTGGATTTGGGCTGTCACTACTGTCAGATATTTGTCAGATATTTGATCAGGTGTGGTAGGGAATGGGGAAGAACAGAAAAATGGGCTTATGGAGCTATTTCCCAGACGTTCTGTGGCCAACCTGGGATGTTGGGGGGGGTCTTGGGGGCAGGGGGGCACAGCCTGCCAGATGGCTTAAATCACAAGGAGGGATTTTTCTCATTCCAGTTGCAAGGTGCTGTGGGCCACATCCTGCTGGGAGCAGGAGCCAGCACTCAGCACGGTGGGTGAAAGGGGCTCAGTGTTAGAGGCAACACTTCTCCTTCAGCGAGGAATTAGAATCATCCTTTTTAATACCCCTCTCTGGGTAATTCGTTTCCTGACGTAGATTTATCTGCAGGGATCAGCAGCAGGAGAATTAACAGCGTGACCTCCTTCTGTGCGTTCCAGCACGCCGGTAAATCTCCGTTATTAACTACCAAGGAGTTCTACCCACCCGGTCTTTAATGGCCTGTTCTCCTTGCCAGGATGGAGTAAAATGTGTCACCGGGGCAAGATCTATGACCCGAATCCTCTTGGTGGGGGCAACTCTTTGCCTGCTTGGCCCTGAAATTCCATGGGAGCACAGGGATGGAGCAGTGCTCCCGGGAACGCCCCAGGATATCCAATGCCAGCGGACACTCTGCCCGTGGGTCTGTCCTCCCAGCAGCAGGGCTGAGCAGGGGGGACTTCAGCGGTATTTTGGGAGAAAGTTTTGGGAGAAAGCCTGTTCTCTCCAGCCCACAAGTGAAGTAGCCCACTGCTGCGGCAGCCCCAGTCTGCATCCCGGACTTTGAACTGATTAGATTTCCAAGAGGGAAGGAAGGACGTCTAATTGTTTAATTTCCACAATTAGAAAAATATTTATCAATAATTAGGAGTGATGGCAGTGATTATACTGGGATTAAAGCCAGGCTACACTTCATCACCCGCCTTTCATTCAGGGACCTTATTTATTTCTTTTCACCCCCAAAAAATCCATGTACTGCTGCATTGCTGCCAATAATGAATCATCCTTGTTCACTGCCTGCGCAGGACTCATTAATCCAATGATACCGGTGCTTCTAGGAAGGCTGCTGGGCACATTGTGTGGTCACTGGACTTGGGCAGGAGAAAATTTAATTTCAGTGGGTAGGAAAGTGAAGCAGAGCTAAAAATCACAGTAGCACTTCCTGTGCCTGTGGTTGAGAGCTTGGCGGTTCAGCCAACCGCACGCTCTCCTCCGCACTCCCTGGTGATTTTCCTTCTCATCACTCGTCCAAGGCAGGCATGGCTGAGTCCAGGGATCATTTTCTGACAGCTGTTCTTTTCAGATGAAGTTGTACAAGTTAATAAAATTGCCTGACCCTCAAAGTTTTTCCTCTCAAAGGGAAATGTTGTATTTTCAGGTATTTTTCCTGTCTCAGGAGACACAGGGCCATCAGCATCCATGGTTTGGGGCTCATGCCCATCCTCCTACGGAAGCACTGGGGACCTGTGGTTGTGGCACCTGCAGTGTCACCTGGGCGCTCTTGGAACACCCTCAACTCCTGGTCAAACTTTGTTTTCAAACAACTTTCCACCAAAATGGTTCCTACAGGGGTCCTTGGAGGAATTCCTGGGGGGTGGATTAGCCAGGGCTGCACCACACCCACCCCAGGTGTGATGAGTCCCTGGCATGTGCCAATCCCAGGGCACCTGCTCTGCCTGCTCCTCACAGCCCCTCTCCTTTACCACGTGCTAGCAGTTGTGTGCTGGGCAGGTCTGTGGCTCCTTCAACTTCTCTTGGCTTCAGTTTAGAGGAAAGCCTCAGTTGTGGGTTAATAAAGCTGCTGCAGGGAGTTACAAGGTGACTTTCCCACTGGAGCAGAGGTGTCACTGTCACCCGATGGATGTGTCCTGTCACTGCTCGCAGCTCTGCAGTGAATGTTTGAACAAGTGTTCCTTAAGTGTTTCTCAAGTGGGTTGTTCCAGGCAGCTCTGATGGGAAAACAATGGGCTGCAGCTTCCAGCTGGCAGATTATTCCTGTTATTTTTGCCATTTGTGGATGTTTCAAAGCGCTCATGTGCTGTCAGTACGTGCTGAGATCCCAGAGGGCTGTGTGGAGAAGGGGACAGAAAGTTTGAGGTTCTAAATTTATTATTTGTGAGGACTTCTCAGTGTTCTCAAGGTGTTGTGATGGTCCTTGGCACAGAGCGAGGTCGGAGCTGTGGGACCAGGGCAGGTTAAAGTTGGGGATCAAAGGGCTGAGCCTCACAGGGGTGGTGGAGTTCTCCACCTCACCAAGAGCATCAGGCACAGCCCAGGTTTCCGCGATTCCTCCTGTAAAGCCAGAGCCAAGCAGAAGAGGAGGATTTGAGGAGGGTTTAAAGCAGTGAGGAAGGATCTTGCAGCTCCTCATGAGCTGTTGCAGCTGTGGGAGGTAGAGAGGGATGGGAACAGTTGAGGTGAGAGCTGATCACAGGGATTTGTAAATCTGGACGTGTGACAGGGAAGAGAGAGATGTGAGGGATGGTGTTGGCACCGAAAGGCTCAGCTGCTGTCCCAGGTGCCGAGCTCTGGCTGGATGCAGAGGATTTTCACACAGGAAAGGTCAAAAGGAAGCCATTTCCTGTCAGGTTTCCATGAGTCTCTGCAGAATTACTGACAAACTCCTTTGCAATGTGATACTTAAATATTTGAGCTGCTTTTCTACTTCTAGAATCATAGAATTCCAGGATAGTTTGGGTTGGAAGGGACCTTAAAACTCATCAGTCCCACCTTTGCCATGGGCAGGGACAACTTCCCCTGTCCCAGGTTGCTCCAAACCCCATCCAACCTGGCCTTGGACCCTTCCAGGGATGGGGCAACTACCACTTCTCTGGGCAGCCTGTGCCAGGGCCTCACCCCCCTCACAGGGAAGGATTTCCTCCCTGTATCCAACTTCAATTTTCCCATTCACTTTGAGGCCCACTGAAGAAGTGGGGGTGCTGTAAGAGCTTTTAGGAGGAAGAGGGAGTACAGTTCATTTGTGACTCTCCACGGCACTTAGTATGTACTTACCACTTTTTTCCCTCATAATTGATGCATGTGGCATTTCCTCCTGCTGAAATAGGCCAAGAGAACCAGGCAGCACCGCCGAGCCCGGCTGCTTCATCTGTCTCAGCCTGAGCCGTGCGCAGTGTCCAGTTGGCAGCGAGGATAATCAGCCCAAGGGCAGTGGAAATGCTCATTACAGCACACTTTATTCCTCAGTATTTAATAAGTAATGACTCTGAAAAGCTCGGAGCGGGGTCTGTGCCCGTGCCATCTCCTGCTGTGTTCCTGTCACAGTGGATAAGTTAAAGTGGGTTGAATTGGGTAGATTTTTGGATGAATACCCACCAAGGAATTTCGAGATGCTGTAAGAAGTTGGGGTTGTTGAGTGGGAGATGCTTCTTTTGCTTGACTTAGTCCTGCTTGGTGAAAGAAAGGATGAAAAGCTGAGCACCACTTTCCAAGGCTCAGTATGTGTGCACGGAGTCTGAGTTCTCTGATGTCCCTGGAGGAAGTGAGTCTGGAGGTAGAAACTCCCACAGGGAATAGCTTAGAAAGAAGCTCCAAAAGCCCCTCTTTCAAGAGCTCTGCCACGGGAGGCTCATCTGCTCCAGAGCCCGTGCTGGGGCTGGGAGGCAGTTTGAGTTACACATGGAGCCCTTGGTAGTGGTCAAATAATCCTCACTGACAATGCTCTGTGAGCAGGGTGATGGATCGCTGCAGATCCAGCAGCTAACTTTCCAAAGCGGGTCGGGGTGAGGTTTTTCTGGGAAGAAAACATTCCCATTAGCTCAGTGCTTTGGCAATTTGTATCATCCGGTGAACTCGTCAGGAATTTACAGCTGGTGTAAGAGGATCATCTGTTCCTACAGCACCTGGGGCCAGCCGGGCCCTGCGTGAGGGTTTGATGCAGCTGAAGGGGAAGAGGCAGCAGGAGGAGGTGGAAGAGGTTCTGCAGACTCTCTGCTTCCCTCTGGAATGTTCCCTCTTTATTCTGGGGACAAGGAGAGAACCATAACCTGGGTCCTTAATCCTCCTGAATGCTAGGCTGTGAAATTTGTTACTCACCCTCTCTTCTGTCTTGGAGACCTGATTTTCCTTTCTCCTCATGTCTGGGCTGGAATATTTCAGAAGCAGAGAAAGAAATGAGGAAAAAAAAAAGAAGGGGGGAACATAATGCTTTTAAATCTCAAAGAACAAATACTTCTGTTAATATCTGCTAGAAATTCCTCACAGAGATTTTGGCATATGCCAGTCTGGCACATAACTCCACCACAGCCACCTGCCATCCTGCCTGGAATTGTTTGTAGCTCCTTTGTGCTCTCTGAGCAGCACAAAGCTGTGGCGTGTCTGGTGTCACCACTAAGAAACACTCTGCACTAGGCCACGTGACAAACTTCCTTTTTTTCCCATTTAATTACTTTTCCTTGCATGAACACAGTGTTTTAAGCCACGCTTTTTCCAGTCTAAGGGGTCCCTGAATACAGGAAAACCTAGGGGTGCATGAATGAGGATGTTTTGTTCCAAAGGGAATGGAGGATTCCAGGATTGGCAGCTAAAATGAAAAGAACACCACAACACCAAGAATTCTTTCACAGCTGCTCTTTGGTTTTCCAGTCTCTGCCAGTTTAATTAGCAGGATTTTGCTCCGTACATTCTGGCTTGAGCCCTGGCACAGGTCCGACATGTCACCTCGTTGTTAGGACTGTAAGTTCCAGGACCACAAACCACTGTGAAGAGAACAAAGTCAAGGTTCCAGCTGGTTTCCCCCTGCCTTAGGGGGTCATCACACACCCCCATGAGCCTTCCCAATGCCCTATGGGAGCTCCTGCCCTTTCAGAGTTCTGTGAGCCTCTGGCTAAATCCCCCCCAATTCTACAACATGCAGCAAGTGATGAAAAAGAACTTGAAAAATCAGCATAGAGATTTCTAGCAGCACTTCCAATAAGGGAATTACTTCTTATGTGCTGTGGATGCTGAGGATTGTCACTCACCAGTGACCTGGAAGGAAAAAAACCCACTGCGCTGCTTCTACTTACTCTGCTTGGAAACGCAGCTACACCCCTGAGTGCCCTGACATGCTCCACTGGCTCATTTTCTATCATTATTTTAAATCTACTATGCAAATGTCTTCCCAAAGGATGAACAGAAATATCGCTGCTTTTGACCCCAATATTTCTCTAATCCCCTCCAGAGCTCTGTGCCCAGCACTAATCAGCTATATTTAAATCAATGAGCTATATTTAAATCCATGTATTTTATATTTACCGCAGCAGCTGGCACAGTTCTGGTGGGTATGGTGGTTTTTCCCAAAACCTGGCCGACAGCTGTCGATGGGAGCCATGGAGAAGCTCTTGTCCACATAATGTATTGTAGGAACAACGTGAAGCTCGTACTTCAAAACGTGCCTCAGCTGATGGAAAAACTTTCCAATTCGCTCTGCTGCCTAAAGTTCAGAAGTATTGGGAGAATAAAAACATAGTCGGCTGATTTTTGTTGATTTAAAAATATCAGGAAATACTTTATAGTCTTGATTTCCACACTCACTGACTTGCCACCTTAATTGGGAATTTTCCTTGACTTCAGGGGGCCTGGAGTGGGAGCTAGGATGAGAGCCGATCCCAGGATTTAATATTTAGAAGGCACAGAGAACAGATTTTGGAAATTGGCTACAGTAGATTTACTTTAAATTGCATTCCATTGACCAAATCATAAATTAAAGATTTAATTTAGAGGACTGGGAGTTCAATAGACCAACATAAATGATAATATTTATCTTTCGTTATTATTAGAAGCAAATACAAAGCAAGTAATGAGCCTAATCTTTTAACTGTTTTTTAAAGCTATTTGCATCAATTCAACTTTTAAACCCATTTTTCTTCCTGAATGGAATTATTTTAAATCCATGAATTGTCATTTACAATATTAATCCCACAAAATCTGGGTAAAGATGGATTACTACCAGTCATATCAGCAGGAGCTAAGGCAGAGGTGGGTGTTAAAGGGGCAGAGAAGACATGAAGTGACTGACACAGAACCTGTCGGACTTTCCTGTTTGTAACATCTTCGCAGTCATAAGGAACTTTGTGGCAAACTTCTTCCCACCCTGGTGCAAATGGATTGACTGTGGATGGAGGAAAAAAGATCCATGTAAAAAGGGAAAAGAAATAGATTAGGTCCTGGTGGTTTCTGTTCAGTTCCTTCCTTTATTCAGGTAAGAGTCAGAGGTCAACCAATACATGGAGCAAGCTGGGGCAGTGGAAGGAGTCCTTGCCTATGGCAGGGTGGAACTCAATGAGCTTTAAGGTCCCTTCCAACCCAAACCTTTCCATGATTCTAAAACCAGAGGGGTCTCAGACTTGCTAAACATCAAATACTGAAAACCTAAATGTGGTAGTTACATTAGGGCATCTTATCAGCTGTCTCCTTCCAGCAATCCTCTCTAACCTTCGTAATAACTGCTTTCGCTAGGATTGTAAAATGTTGGACACTAAATTTAACGTAAAAACTGCGTTTTAGCTCCATCTGTGGGTAACAAAAAAAAATACAGGGACACAAAAAAAAAAAAAGGGAACAACTTTTGGAGGTGCTCTTGACTCTGCTGTATTTCAGATGTTTTTTATGGAACTCACAAGTTGTTTATAACAATAAATGATCCCTCCCAAACAAGCAGTGAAATCAGTTACCTTGAAAATTAACAAATAACTCATGCTGGAGGCCGTTCTTTGGTGTCCTGATAGAGTGGCACTTGTAGGACGACTTTGTGATGTGACAAGTCAGGTGGGAGATGGTGCTGTTGAGGATTTTGATAAATTTCTCGAAGAACAGGAAGTTGGTTTTCAGCCTGCAATGCATTGTGCTAAAGCGAACAGACACCTGATAGGCACGGTCAGCTTCCCTGTAGGCTGGGAGGAAACAGCTTGGGTGTGAATTTAGGCTGTAATCACAGAGTGAATCTTAGATTATCAGTTCTTTGTCTGAAATATGGACTTTTACTCAAAAGTAATTAAATAAATAAAGCGTAGTCATTAATGATGTCACAAGACATTTGTCCTTGCCAGAGCTGACTCAATAGTAAGAGACATTCTAGTTTGAAGTATACAGAAATTTATGTGCTTATCGGGCACTCTGTTCCCAAATAATGAAAACAAAAAAGGAGATAAATACTAAAATGACATAGAACCAGCGTGTCTGCAAAATTGTGTGTCTGAAATGGGTTGGGATTGCGCCAATTCTATGCAATTATGGTATAGCAGTAATTTTTTATCATTATTATTATTTTAAAAGTTAGTGTTTCTCAAGCATTTTTGGGTAGTTATATTGTGAGTGGGAAGGTAAAGTTGGTGAATGGTGGTTACAAGTGGTGGAAGAGGCTGGAGTGTAGGTCCCAGATAACTCTGGAATTCTTGTTCTTGATTCTGTTCCTAATAAGGGTAGAGATGATTTTATTGCCATATATTCTTGGGAGCAGTAATATTAAATTTTTCCAAATTTTTTTTTAAAAAATTGTTTTCTATTCTGGGATAAAGTTTTAACTAATTATTTAGGGTTTTTTAAATCAAGCCTTGCAATAAACATGGACTTCACAAACCCACCAACCTGAAAAGGCCCTGTGCTTACTCCTAACTTAGCAATCTCACCATAAACCATGAATTTATAGGCCTCAACCATTTCTGTTTCTTCTTGTGTTGTGGTTTCGATGACTTTGTGGGAGAGAGTACAAGTGTAGGCACCAGACATTGACTCCCTGAAACCCATAACCATCAGCTTCCCTGTCTCTGTCAGATTCACGTATCTTTGCCCTAAAATAGAAATATTAGATTACTGGAAATGCCCACTTTCTGATCCATTTAGAACATCTGAAGATGAAATCTTGCTCCTGTGCATAATGACACTGATTCATGTTAGCCTGAAACGATTGAAAATGTATGACTTTTGGGATTTACTGCAAGTTTCATTTTAGCTCAAGTATTTGGAACTTACAGAGGGAGAAGAGAAACAGAGTTTAATGTCAGAACTCATGGAAAAATCTGGCAAAGGGGCACATCCTATTGCAGGGGTGTGGGAATAGAAACAAGGAATGTATGTAATTTTTTTAGTCTGAACTAACCTTCTAAATCTCTTCCATCTGGACCAATCCACAAATAGTTGGGATCTATTATTTTTTCTTGAGAAAGAGCCAAATCCATACAGACCAGAAATGGGCTGTTTGTGAACACCTTAACATACACATTCACTGCAATACAGAATCAGGTAAATTATATAAAATGTTGATATTGAATAAAATAAAAAAAAACCCCAACCAAAACCAAACCAAATCCAAACCCACAAACCCCCACAAACAAACAAACAAATAAACAAACAAACAAAACCCAAAACAAAACTCCAAACAAACAAATGAAAAAACAACAAAAAACTGACAAAAAAAAACAACCAAGAAAAACAAGGAAAAACCCCAAACACACAAAACCAAACAACAACAAAAAAACCCCCAAATCAAAACAACTTCCACAAACACAAAAAACCCCCACAAAACAAAACAAAAAACTCACCTCATTGAAAAACTATTTAAAGTGCATTTTTCAGGTTTGGACTTGCAAAGCGTAAGATTAAAGATTAATCTCCACTTGTTCTTAACTAATGTCCTGGAACTGTCCATAGCGTGACTGGTGCTGACTGCGTGAGGCAGACACTTGTGTCCCACACACAAACTGTCGTGCAGGGGCACAAAAAGCACCAGATTTTTGAGTGAGAAACTATTTTAGATGTTAAATTTTCATCAGTGCTTACAGCAGCACTGTGGGACAAATGTATTTCCATCCCCTTTTCCCTTGTTCCTGTGAATACAAAGTTGTGTCACTTCAACGTGTACTGGTGCTGTGTAATGATCCCTGGGCTTAAAACCCCAAATTCCAGTAAAAATTGAATATAGATAGAAAAATGAGCAAGGTTACCTTCATGCCTGGTGTCACCATAAACTTCATTCTTTCCAATTAAATCAATAGATTGTTCTCCCTTCGGTTCTGCTCTCACTGTAGGGAAAAGTAATTGGAATATTAGAGATCAGTCTAAATGCGTGATTTTATTCCTTTATTTCACCATGGAGGGGATTTTGCCTAATATTGTTTCTTGTGTCTTACTTTTCCTTTTTCCCGACACTTTCTTCTTAGCAACAAGCATGAGCCCTTGTTTCTGACTTGCCACTTTTTAACTGTTTTAGTGCCCAGGTTGCAAACCTGGCTGGATGTACCAGGTTCTAGACCAGATGAACCTTTCTCTTTAAAAAAAGCCACTAAAATATAAAATCTGACTATAAAGTGAAGGCTCCTCAGGGTGACCCTGAGGAGACACAAGGCAGGGATCTCTCAGTCTTTTCTCTTATGAAAAACAGCAGACTGGTTTTGGGCATGAAGGTTTCTGTGATGAGACTCCCCAGGAGAGGGGAAAATTATTAGAAATCAGTTTTTTTCCAGGCCATGGGCACAGTGGGGTAGCCCTGCCTGACTGTTGTGTCCCAGAGCTGGGTCTGGGGGACAGTGCGGTGTCATTGGAGCCTATGCCAACCCCTCTCAAGGGGCTTCATCTCCCTGTCCCCTCTTAAGAAGCTTCATCACCCACCCTGAGGGAATGCTCTGTGGGGACATCTGTCCCCCACTGTAGAGCAGGACCCACCGATGGGGTGTCCCTGGAGCCCACTCTGTCCCCTCTAAAGGGGCTTCGTCTCCCACTCCCAGGGAAGGCTCTGTGGGGCGACCCCTTCCAAAGCCGAGCGTGACCCATGGACGGGCCCCGATCCCCTCTGCGACCCTCCGACGGGACCGGCCTCACACCAACACAACCTTGCAGCTGCTTCCCCCCCCACCCTAGTCCACCTCACCCCATCCCG
>VZRL01001702.1:29234-73174 GCA_013397895.1 Origma solitaria | reverse complement strand
CGCTTTCAGGCCTCTGAGGCGCTTGGTAGTGAAGGACGGCCCCCGGCCACTCCCCCCGCCCCCGCGCCCGTTGTCACCCTTCAGCCCCACAGCGCTCCTCCACAGTGCGCAGTGAGCTGAGTTTTTGACTCTAATGTGGTTTCTCTGGCTGTGGGACAAGGAGAGGGAAGTACAGGGGGTGGAGGAGGCAAGAGGCTTCCTCATGGCTGTGTCTGTCAGTGCTGAACCTGCCCTGGGCTATGTAAGGTGTCCCTGCTCATGGCAGGGACTGGGAGGAACTGGAGGGGCTTCAAGGTTCCTTCAAAGCCAAACCATTCTGTGATTCTGTCACTTGCTGTGAGAAAGACTGAAAGTAAGAACTGCGGCGTTTCCTCCGTAGGGGCTGTGAGTACTGGGTGTTCTCCAGCTGCAGGTTTCTGGAGAAAGTCATTACAGGACATGTATTTTTTTTCTGCTTAATAGCAAACTATATCCCTTTTAGTGCTTAAAAGGCTGCAAGAGAGCTGGAGAGGGATTTTGTACAAGGGTCTGGAGTGATAGGACAAGGGGAATGGTTTAAAACTAAAAATGGGAGATTTAAACTGGGTATTGGGAAGAAATTAATCCCTGTGGAGGGGGTGAGGGTCTGGAATGGATTTGCCAGGGAAGTTGTCCCAGAAGATGTCCAAAGCCAGGTTGGATGGGGCTTGGAGCAACTTGGGATAGTGAAAGGTGTCCCTGCCCATGGTAGGGGTGGAACTGAACGGTTTTCAAAGTCCCTTCCAACCCAAACTCTCTGGGATTTGGTGATTCTGCCACTGTGACTGAAAGTAAGCGCTGTGCATAACCTATTGGCTCAAAAATAAATCCAAATGCCACAGTATCACTGCCAAGTTGGTTACACGTTTTGGAAAACTTTCTGTGGCTTCGAAGCTTTTAAACAAGTAACTATTTTGTTTCTAGAGAAGGTGATACAAAAACACTCAGGAAACTACTGACAGTGATTGGAGGGTCCTTGCATTTGACCACGCTGCACACTCCAAGACACTCAAGAGGAGGAACGGTGGCCAAGCTTCTGCAAATTAGCAAAATAATATTTATCCTAACTACTTAGATCATATTTATCACTCCAAACCATGGTGGTTTCCAAAAATGATGTCACAGTATTTGCATAACAAATATGGAAACAACCAACACAGGAATGAGAGTTATTTTTATAGAGAGCTGTGAAAGTTTTAACTCAAGGCTTCTACGTAAAAAGAGCACTTAAGTTATGAGTTTTCTTTAATAAAGAAAAGAAAAAATTGGTAGAAATACAAAAAAAAAAGAAAAAGAAAAAGGAGGTATCAAGTTACTGATGGAAAACAGTTTTACTCAAGTTCTCTTCTTCCTTAGACTAACATATTAACTCAAGTGGTTGGTTAAGGTGTAAGAACTATGTCAGGGTTTTCATTTTTAATGTCCTTGAGCTGCTGAGCAGGTCAGAACTGTGACCACCTCAGACAATCCCACGTTCCCATGTGCTGAATGTTTTCAGTTTTACTCAAAGTGAACATTTCAGGCTGACACTGTGCAGGCAAAATTATTCAGTTTGTAACGTGTCTGCTATAACCGAGTCATATTTCAGCCCCAGCAGCCTCAGTTCCTAAGGATGTTTACTGCTCATTTCAGGTCCTGCACAGCCCATCAGTCCCCAGCTTGTTAATTATTATAAAATAGTGTCTCTACTGTAAAGCTTTGGCTGTAGTTTTGGTTCTTTATAAACTCTTAGTCAGTGTCTTTGACCACATGACTCATTCATTTTCAACTCTATAATATTTCTAAGTCCCAGACTGGTAAATTGCCATTATAGATTTGTAAGCTTGGGAGGGAAAAAATTAGTTATTTTTAAGAACAGGGAGTGTTGTGGGGAGGATTGAATAGGACAAAATGCGAGTTCAGGTATTTATGTTTGTGTTTAAAACCTGGATTACTAGGGCTTGGATTTTTTTGGGTGGTTTTTTTTTGTTTGTTTGTTTGTGGGTTTTTTGTGTGTGGTTTTTTGTTTGTTTGATTGGTTGGTTGGTTGAGGGGGGGGTTTCTGTTAATAGAAGCTCTATCATTAGGAAGTGATGGAAGAGGAAAAAAATCTGCAGTTGTAAACTTGATCATGGAGTGAGTAGATATTAAAAAGGTGAATATTTTTATCCTAGGAAATACGTAGAAAGATTTCCAGGAGTGCAGAGTCAGGTGAAGAACCTCTTTCAGGACTCTGGAGAGGCTGCAGATCACAAGTTCTGTCTCTCATCTTTCAGGTGAGTGAACCAAAGCTGAGATCACACAAAGGAGGGCCACAGTCAGCACAGGGGCATTTTATAGGCTGGGAAAACTTGTTGGATTTGTGCCCTTAAAATAAAAACAGTGAAGACGCAATTGATTCACTGAAGGCAAATGTGAGGGAAAGTAGAGATTTAAATCAGACAACAAATCTGGCAGTATAAGAAAATGGCCATGGATAATCCTGGGATGGAAACCAGAGGTTTCTGATCGCTGCACAGTAATTCCAGGGCTTCTTTAAAGTTTGTAGGAGCAGGAAACCTGCCTAATTATTAAATGGTTCCAGAAGGGGGTTACAGAGATTGTCTGGAAAAGCCAAGAATTGCTTGATTTTCCCACATACTTTTTAAAAAAAAAATTTTATTTTTAGAATCTTTTTCCAAGCAATGGAAAAGCAACAGTTTAAGAAGCAGCCGTTGGCACCACACAGGAAGTGAGTAGGAGAATCATGTTTCCATGTTGTTATCCCTCTCCTGATCTATGATAATTTGCCCTTGCTGCCTTTGGGTTTACATCCAAGTGATGAGCTCAGATCCCAATTTCATTTCTTGCTTCATTAGCTGGTTTTGGGTCTGCAGGGGCCTCTAAATGTCACCCGGTGCTATCCCCTGCTTCAGTAGGGAGGTTCTGCACCAGGTCAGGTGGCTCAAAGACCTGTTCAGGCCCGGTGTGGAATGAGCCTCTTTTCAGAGTCTGTACTGAACATACAAAACTCATTATTTAACAATTCCCTTTGGAATTTGAGGACTTTGAAATTCATGTTTGTTTTATTTTATTGAAGAACTTTGTACTTCGATTTCCTGCTAAATAGCAACACTGTTTTCTTAAGAAAACCATCTCACTTGACCTAAGTTATATTTAGTCTCATCACAGCCGTTTAACTTTAACATACAGTCCGAGGTGTGCCCATTCTGGGGAGAAGAGCAGCTAGGGGCTCCCCCAATCCCCCAAAACAGGCGCTGTGCCCTCAGCCCCACCTGCCCAGCCGCTGCCTCCCCGGGCGGGAGTGCCCTGCGAGCGGCACCAGCAGCAGCTCCAAGGCAGGCGAGCCCGGGACCGGGACCGGGACCCGGTCGGCTCCTCTCCCCGCCACCCGGCGCCGCTCTCCGCCCGCCGAGCGCCGGGCCGGATGTCACGGTGACGGGCGGGAGGCGAGGCGGGTGCGCTCCGCCGGCAGTCCCGAACGCGGGCGGGCAGGTGGAGCCGGGACCCGCGAACGGAGCATGGAAGGTGAGAAACGACCCCGCTCTTCCCCTGGACCCTCTGCCCCGCCGGGGCCCGCAGCGGCTCTACCGCCCGGGGGCTTCCAGCCGCTTCTTCAGCGCTCGCTGCAAACAGATCGCAGGCTCTGGAGGAGAAATCGAATCGCGTGTAGCAATTAAACGGGAAACGAACGGGGCTTTTTGCTCCCTCTCTGTTTAATTTCAGAGACATCACAAAGCGCGTGATAAAGCTGGGGTTTAGAGTGTGCTTTATCTGCTGTTCGTGTTCTGGGGTTTAACGAATTCAAGGCTGTTTTCTTTCTTTTCACCTGTAAAACGTGCCCATAATATTCAGAGCTGGCAAAAACCAAGCTGGGAGTAAATCTTGGGCTGTGGAATAAATCCCTGTTGAAGAAAAGCAACCTTTCTGCTGTTCTTAACAATTCTGGCAAAGAAGCTTTGCAAAGCATCACTTGGTTTCTTATTTCAAAAGTGGAGATTCTTACTTCAACTCAATGTTTTACAGGCTCCAGTTTAGATTCTGCTCTGTCTCAATGACTTGAGTCTTAGTTATTTTAAGCAAGCTGCAGATGCCTATTCAAAAATGCATCCTCCTTTGCTAAAGACTTTTAAACTGTTTATATGTAAATAATCACTCATTGAATCTGTCTGGATCGAGAATGTTGCTGTTTGAGAGATGTAACTAATGATTTGAAAGAATGGGTTTGAGGGCACTTTGGCACTTAAAAATGCAGCGTCATTTTCTGGATCAAGTCGGGATCAGTGTCTTTTTGGGCAAGGGAAGATGGTGAGGTGTGCTGGAATAGTCTGTGATTAGAAAATAACAAGGTTTCCCTGCAACTGAGGTTATCTAAGAAGTCCTTTTTCTGGCATTCTTATTTCTTGTGCACTCAAAGTGAACGTGGAAATAATCCTTCAAGTTTTGGTTCTATGCTTGAGGACGATGAGGCTCCATTAACGTGCCTGCAGTTGTTGCATTGGGGATGAAGTTAGTGCAATGGTGTTGCAATGTGTTATCTCTGGATACAGTAACTTTCTGGAGTGTTTCCGTGAGTCTTGGGAAAATCTCTGTGCCCTGAGGACAGAGGGGTAACACGGCTGACCTGGATTTTCCATGCTCAGTGTGAGGAGGCTCTGAACGGTCACAGAGCAGCAGACAGGCCCTGGCAAGAATAGCTGTTTGAGCCAAAATTTGTCAGTAACTTGGTTGTGTGTCTCCATGACTGCTTTGGTTTTGTGACTATCAAAAGAACTGCCCTGCTGTCAGCTCCAGGCTGGGATCGACAGGTTGGATCAGGAGTTAGACTTTGATGATCCTCATGGGTCTCTTCCAACTCGGGATATTCTATGTTTCAGGACATCCTGTATTGAATCATTCTGCTGGGTTTGGAAGGCCATATGCAACAATATGAGAAAAATCTCCTTAGTTATATGCTGCTAATCAAGATTTCTTCCCGAAACGACATGTGTACTTAAGATGCCCACGTTGTTTCACACCCTGCATGGTGCTTAAAAAGCAGAAAAAAAATTCTATTCTACCCCATAAAGAGTTTATTTGGCCCAGGTGCCTTCTTCAGAAAGCCATGTGGTTGCTGGAGAAGTATATTCAGTGGGGAAATCCTCTAGAATTTGTCTCCTTAATGGTCCAGTGCGGGTTGAAGGTGAAAAACTTGTTGGGGTGCAAGGGTTTGAGTGCTGTACATAGTGAAGTCACTGGCTTGGACAAAGAAAATGACCATGTTTGCTCCATGTGCTGTGATGGAAGGACTAAGAGCAGATGGGATTTTAAAAGGTGTCCCCTTCCCTGTGCTGCTGGGTTGAAAAGTGCAGCTGGCAGGAAAAAGGCAGCATTCTGGTTTCACTTTGGGGACAAACAGGTGAAACTATAATAATTCAAGATATACCTCCCATTTTTTATTAAGGACAGAAAGGTATTAGAGTCATCAGCGATTTGAAATATATCCATTTAAGGGGGGTTAAATTTCAGATTGACTGTTCTGGTCAAATACCAGGATAAAGTATGAATAGTGTTGCATATTAAAACACCGCAGCACCTTTTTAGCAAGCTATTTGAATATTTTGGCTCCCTTTGCCCATTGGCGTAGAACACAGGATGGCCAAGGATTGGTTTCGAAAGCACATGAATTTTACTTCTGCTTTGTAAATGCACATCGTGCCTCAGCTGCAGCACACAGAGACGGGCGTCCTCTTCCCATGCACCCCAGTCAGTGGAGCTCTTTGAAGCTTGGGAAGACAAACGTGTTCTGTAAGTGATTTCCTGCCCTGTGATTTTTTGAACATTTGGTAGAAAAATGGAGTTATTGGTATAGAATCAGGGATGGAATCTTTCTACATGTTTTCCTGTCACCGTGAAGGATCTGGCTTAAGATACTCAGGAGAGAGACCTGAAGTTAAATACTAAGAGACCACTAAGGCTGTAAGAAGCTGCTGGAGACTGATACCATAAAGAAACCAGGTGCTGGTCAGGGGAGGTTGGGGGCTTGAAAGTGAGGCAAAGCCTGGGATCTTTCTCAAGTAAGATAAGAAATATTCTATGGTGTGGTGGTGTTCTTATCGCTTCCGAAGGGTTGTTCTGCCCAGCAGCCATCATGGGCATGAACCTGTTATGTTCAACAAAATATGAATAAATTTACAGAGACCGTCTCAGCGGGGAGGAGATGAGGGTCTGAGGAGGCTGAGCAGGTCCTGCTCGGCTCTCGCGGGGCTCGAGCAGTGCCGTCCCCTAGCAAACTGCCAGGGAAACCTGAGCAATCCAATGGTTTCTAAAAATATCCAGTTATCCAGGAATATATGCAGAATTATTGGAATTGAAGCGATCATGTAGGGGTTCTAGATCTTTTCTCCATGACCTTCTGGGAGCTCAGAGGGAGGCAGAATTGCTGCTGAGGTTTCAACAGCACCTTAGGGCTGCAGCCTTGGGCTTTGACTGCCCGTCACCCAAACGGGGCAAATGTGCAGGGTTTCTGAAAGCTATTAAATTCAAAATCAAGTGTTGCAGAATAAAAGAGATTTCACTTAATTATGTGCAGAATTACAAGTGTTTGTGTAATTTAAGTGTCTGTATTCATGGAATTACAGAATGTTTTGGGTTGGAAGGGGTCTTAAAACTCATCCAGTTCCACCCTCTGCCATGGGCAGGGACATCTTCCACTTGACCGGGTTGCTCCAAGCCCCATCTAACCTAGCCTTGAACACTTCTACGGATGGAGTAGCCACAGTTTCTCTGGACTATTATTGTGGTTTAAAGTTAAAATCTATATTAGAGAAAATTTTGTTTATTTACCCAGAATTTCCTGATGTTTCCTCATCGTTATTTGCCATATAAATTGGTCCGTTTGCTACTTCATACCTCAATTTTCCTGGCATAATAGAATGAAAATGAGAAATCAAGGGCCATAACTATACAGTTCCTTGACCTTTTTTATTTATTTCAAAATATAGATTCAGTAAATGTCTAAACTTACTGTCATTTAATTCTGTGACTATCTTTATGATGCAAGGCCTTTATTTTGTTGCACTCATTATCCCACCCTCTATTCATGCAGTTTTTTTGGAACACCTCTTCTGATACCAGTTCGCCTTACTGAAGAGTTACCAGAGCTTTATATTTTAACGTTGCAGAGACCACGAAAATGTTCCATATGCAGAGGAGGCAAAGGCAGATAATTACGGGGTAAATGTCACCAGTGGTTAACACCTCATGCCCGCTGCCTGGGTGTTTCTGTTATGTAACTGCCAGGAAGGAATCTTCCCAGCCCAGGAACTATTATTTTTTAGGTTCAAAGGTGATAAAAGATTTTATGGCATGTGAAAAATAAAGAGGGGGAAAAAGTTACAGGAAAGAAAAAAGGAAGGAAGCAGGTAACTGTCTGTGTTAAGAATTCGGCCTCCTATCAAAAAAATCTCAAGGCAGGGAGGCCTTTAGTAAAGACATAACAGGACAGCTCAGGTCTGTGCCTCCAGTTCAACTCAGCAGCTGAAATCTGGGCACTGGAGTGGGAGATGGGAATACCTGCAGCTTGTGTCGGCTTCAGAGCTCTGCTGAGCCCCCAGCACGCTGGGAAACCAGGCTGCACGGGTAGTCCTCTGAAAAATTTTTGACATTCCTAGCATTTGATCCCTTTTGGAATTTCTCAGTGGGAATTAGACTTACACTCCCATGAAAACCAAGTAAATCTTGTGAAGATAATGGGGGTTTCCCTTTGTATTGGAAAAGGAATGTAAAAATACCTTTGCGCTTTAGAGAAATTAACTCCCTACAGAGTTACTACAGCTGTACTGTGCTCACAGGGTACATAGTGAGTAAATCGAAAGCATAAGGTACTCTGTTCTACAACTTTTTGAAGTTAGAAAATCATACTTAATCCCTTTTCTGGGTGCAGGCCCGTGCTCAGGATATAAAGAAGTGAAGCATAATGCTAATTTGGTTTTCATTTCTTTGAAATGTTTTCTTTTTCAATTTTACTTTCAGCCAAGAAAACGGGAATTTATAAAAAGGTAACAACTGCGTTGTGAACTGTTCTAAATACTATACACCTCAGGCTGCTTTTCTGTCTTGCAGATTCACAGTCTGGGATGGACCTCAGTAACCCTCAGGAACAGCCCATAGCTGCAGGTACTGTGCTGTTCAGTTATGTTCTTCCACTTTCTCTTGACAATTTTACATTTAAATGAAGAAAAATACATGAATTGCAGCTGGTTTAGGGCCCCAGGACACTGAATAACAGAGTCAAAAGTACAAAGAGGGGCATTAAAGGCAAAAAAAAGTACATTCTAGTGTTGAAATGAAACTGTGGAAGTTCAATATTGGAAAATTATAGTAAAATGGGAAAGAAGACTGTATAGAGGGAAAGGAAATGTTTTCAGGAGAAAGCTGGAAGTTTTGATTAGGGAAGCAAGAATAATGCAATTCTCTTGGTTGACTGCATTTCTGAAAATATGAAAACAAACCTCCTGAGTGAGTTTGACAAGTGTTTCACTTTCTTGTTAATCAAAAAGTTGAGCCTCTTTTCAGCTCCAATGTAATCTTTAGCTTGAGAAGGACTGGGGGTGTTACCATCCAGCTGTCAATAGGCTAAAGAATTTACCAGCAATTTCACAATATTACTGTAAATTTTAAAAATTCCCAGAATGTCTGAAAGAAAACACTGTCTGTTTTTTTTATGAAATACTGATCTGAAATTTAGAGAAATACACATAATATGGAGCTAGCTTGCATTGTGGGGTTAACAAAACAGGCATTATTTGAAACACTTCACCCAAAAAATATGTCTTTATTTCCAAGGAGAGAGACTGGGATCTCTGGGATGCTGATCTGCATGATAATGTTGATATTTAAAAATACACATGTGGAATAAGCAGAGAAGTGCAAGAAGGTTCAAAGAGGCCTTGATTACATGTGCTTGAGCAGTTTCCTGGCCTAGGGCCAGAATGATTAACATTTTGCCCAAAAGAACAAAGTGGAGCTGCCTTTGGCTTACTCCAAGGAGTTCTATCCCCGCTCACAGAAATTGTCAGAACACCTATGATAGAGTTAGATAAACTGGATTTTGTTCCTGTTGTCATTTAGAACAACCTCCAGAATATTTAGATCTGAGCAAAAGCTGAAAATGGGTTCAGGATGTGTGTTGGTATAGGACTTTGGGAAGTAAAATCATTTCCCAAAGTGCAACCAATGCATCCATAGAAATAACATCGTGGGCACGGTCAGCAGTGCTAGGAGTGAGTGAATCACCTGGAAATATTCTTGGAAAATAACTAGTTAATTATTTTTTGCCCTTTTTTTTTTTTTTCCCAGAAGAACAAGAGGATTTGACAGACTGTAATCTGAACAAATCCCAGGAAATGGAAAGTATGGATAATGTGGAAGATATGAAGGAACACAATCAGTCTAATGAAGAAGCAGGAGGTAAAGTAGAGTTGGAATTCTGAAAAATAATAGTTTCATTTTGTCTGTTTATTCATCTGATTATGCTATGAGAGCATGCCTGTAAAAGGAATAGCAAGACAATTCTTTTGGAGCATTTCAACATGCTCTAAGGAGGAGCAACTCTTTTCCACCAGGGAGCCTCACGTGCATTTTACCAAGGTCAGTTTTACAGGATCTATGAAATATGGATGGGAAGATAAAAGAGCAAGCACATCTGGTGAGCCTTTAATGTGTGTGGTAACATAAAAATTCCTAAGAGTAGTTTGCATAGGCAAATCCTGTGTTAGGACTGCAATTTTTATTAATGCTGCTAAGTAATTTCATACCTAAAGAAAGAACAAGTTATCTCAAATTCACAGGACCACTCAGGCCTGTAAAATTTAAAACTGTAGCAACAATGCTGTACTTTAAACTGTGGGTGAAGAGGAGGTTGGTCAGTTCTCCACGTTTATTGTTGAATTTGAAGAATAAACCCTTCCTACAGGTCTGAGAGAAGACGCAGAGATTAATTAAAATAGTAAACCAATACGTACTGTCCTTAAAAACCAGCAGACCTTCTACATTTATAGATAGAAGATAACAGCAGCAGCTCCTGGAACTTGGCAATCTTACAGCACTCAGAGCTCAGGGGTTTTTATATGTGTATATATGTTGAGTTTCTTCCGTGCTGTAGAATCTCCTAAACTGAAATCTCAGCATAAACAACAGTTCCTGCCCGTGATCTGAGAGTGTTCATCCGTGCCAGGGGCCTCAGCCACAACCAGTGAGGAGTGTGCCTGGTGGAGGAAGTGGGGCACGTGTCCTGGGGAAAGCACACATGGTGTTACCAGTTTCATAGTGCTGTTCTGTGCCACAGCTCCGTGGCAGCGCAGCAGTGCCGAGGGAAAATATGGCTGTGGCTTTGGGTAGGAGTTTGAGGCAGAGTTTCTATCACATGAATCAAGTAAATCACTAAAGAATTATGTGTTTTGGCTGTGCGAGTACCTTTCATTTTTCTCTCCAACATTAATGTGGTTATTTCGCAGAGGTTTTACTTTTGCATTATTAAAGACCAAATGTTTTTATTGGTTAACAATTTGCAAACCAGCATAAAACACTCAAGGGAGTGGTGAGATGAATGTCACTCAAGGATCTACAGCACCAGTATCTGTAACTATGCTGGGGTCTGGCCTTTCTGGACAGTTTATGGAGAGACACCACACAGTTTTCTGACCAAATTTGGGTGTCTGGCTTAGGATGAAATGCCTCGTGTCCCCAGAGCAGATGCTGCTTAGCAGTACTCTGTAGTCAATGGAGAGTAGATCAGTAGAAACGTCTGCAATGTAGAGCCTGCCTTGGGCAGGTGAGTTCTGTTCTGCTCTGCTTACCCTAAAGACAGAAGTTTAACAGAATAGACAGAATATGGGAGACTTGAGCCCTTTCTACATCTGAGACAGCTGATCTCTCAGATCCCACAGCACATAAAATATTCACAGCCATGCTCCAGCTGTTTGTCCATCCCTTGTGCCAATTCCACTCTCACTATCTCACTTCTCAATGTGCTTTCCCAGTGTCCTGGCCCTTCACTCCTCCTGCTTACTGAGCTGTGTGTGCAGGAAGCCAGGACAGGGTTTCTTTCCCAAACCCCTCAGTACTGACCATCTGAGAGGTGTTGCTGTAGCTTCTTCCCACCTTCCCATTCCAGCAGCTGTGTCCACACCACTTGTATGCAATGTACAGGGATGGAGCAAGGCCTTTTCCTGTTCTCTGGCTGCCCTGTGCCTGCAGGACCATTTCTCACCCTCTTTTTCATACATTTAAGTCAGGAACGACTTGGACACGTGAGAGGTTGTTTGTATCAGTACTGCTTTTACCATTCATTTTTTATATGGCTGCTGATCTCTGAAAGTGTCTTTACCACTTGTTCTGGAATGCAAACACTGAAAATTTACATCTCAAAGACAATGTTATAAATATCAATAAAACATCATGCCCCTCCAGCAGCCTCCCTTACCATTAGAGCTCATTCATTATAAAATGAGTATGAACCTTCAGTACCACACTGCCCTATTCCTTGTTACTCACTGTAGGAATAAGGCACAATTGCATGGAGAAAGCTGGTTCAAATGCAAAAAAAGTACCTCCAGCATCTCAGTGTAAAACGGCACAAAATAAAATATACATTGTGTTTGCTTCCGTGCTTCACACACCGTTCTCCACAGTCATTCTGATACCAGAAGCACAATAAATCTTAAATATTTAAGCATGCTGTGCTAGTACTCCAGGCCTTGCAATGATCAGTTTGTGCACTTAAATTTCCTCCCAACACCACCAGTTCAGTTGCTGTTGGAGACTGAAATTCACAAATAATCTCAGCTTTCATGTCATGCCCTCTATAAAATAACAGCAGCTCTGTTAGTCCCTGAGCAGTCCTTGTGGGTCAGTAACTACTGTCTGACTTCTATAAATGAAACCATATTCTGACAGTGCTGTCCTGGTGGGAGGATTATCTTTTGGGGGTCACTAACCCTGGTAAAAATGAATATATAATATTCTCCAGGATCACAGAATAGAAATATCATTGGTACTGGTGATGACTTTTGGGAAAAGAATTATGTTCTTCCTACACCTGAAAAGCTATTGGTTAAAAATAAAAAGCTCAATTTCTCTATTTGATACACTGATATGATCACCAATCCCTTCATTTTATATCAAATTCAAAGAGAAATAATGCAAAATGTTTATGTGGTTCTCATAAATGTTAATCACTTTTGTGAGTGAGCAATTCCACTCCAGCACCTTCCCGATTCATCGCTGATGACAGCCTGCGACACAGAAACCTCTCCTTTCTCTCTCCTGAACCCCCGCATGATCCGTGCCCCCGGGGTTTGTTCCATCTGCTGAAGGCCATCATGGGAACATGAGGCCACTGACTCATGGAGAGAGATCAAGCCTTCGATAACCTGATTTCCACTGCCTTAGTATGTCTGTAACATGCTTTTCTCCAGCACAATTATGTCTGGTTTTTCCATGTTTTGTCAGCCATCCATAGTGAGTAGGAATCTCCCAGTTTCTTGGACTACATGTTTTTGTGACTCTTGCATTATTCATGGGTGACACTGTGAGTATATTGTGGGGATTTATTCTGAGGTTTTGAGCAGAAGCTGGAGCCTGCTTAAGTCTAGATGTTGTCTAACTCGGTTTGGTGGAGCCTTTTATGCTAAAAGAGGTGCTGGGATCCTTTTGAAAGCTTACAGACAGTTCATAAAAGCACTAAATTAATGTATAGGGCTGAAACACCATCACTGGGGCTCACTTGGAAATAAAAAAATCCACTTTTTCAGAAAACAGCTCCATATCTGGGCTTCTCTGAGCCTGTGCAAACACATCAGCTTATGGTGTTTTTTATGTGTGTCCTGACCCAGGTGAGATGCCATTCCATGGGAACAACTCAACTTGTCCTATTCCACCCCCCTGTTAAAAGGGCTTCCACGATGATCATCACTAAGTATCAGGCAAACAATTAGGCAGCAGGCTATAGTAAAATGGTAATTAAAAGCTTGATAGGGAAGAAGGAAAAAAAAGAAACAAAACCCCCTTTTCTTGCCTCAAGGGACTGGAAGCTGCACGCTGTGGTGCACATGGTGTACGCTCGCCTGCAACCATAAAAATACACCGTTCCCATGGTGCTTCCTGTGTCTAGTCTGAAAAGAGACAAGCAGTGAGACAGAGGGGGGGGAAGCACTTGATTTCCCCTGTCTCTTTATGTGCCCCCAACACTGTTACCTTTGGTGGCCAAAGTTGACACATCTTTAATTTAAAAATTACATTAAAAAACCCACGTTCTTTCCTCTGGGAGTCGCAGTCAAGCACGAATGTTTAATTATGTCTTAATTCCCTCAGCTGTTGAGGCAGACAACTTTTGGGGTGTTATGAATGTCAGCGAGCTTTCATGGTTGTGAGCTAAAAAGAGATAAAAGCCACATTTGTGGTTTATGGATGTTAATTGCTGCTGCAGTGAGGTGTGTGAGGGGGGCGGTTGAAAGGCTGGAGTGAGGCAGGAGAGGTGACAGAGCCTCACTGGGGCGCGCAGAGAGGTTCCAGCGGTGCTGCAAGAACACGCACTTATCTGCCTGGAAAGGAAGTGCCGTTTTTTATCAGAATATTACATCTCCCAAGCCCAGCTCGAGCCCCGGCGCTCATGGGACTCGGGGTTATCTCACAACATCAGCAGAAGTTCACTGCAAGGGGATTTCTGTAGTGTTAAACCCGGCAGGGAGTCTGTGCTGAACGGGTCAGGCTTCTCTGGGGGCTCTACTGGGACTGAAAGCCGCGTTTTCCTTATCAACAAATGATCCTCTTGACTTTGTTTGAGCTCTTCAGACTGTGCCGTCAGTGGCAGGAATGCTGCCAGGCACGTTCGGTGACATCAACGGGGCGGTGGTGTCCCCCAGCCTGTAAATGATTGACATCAGCTGGACTATCCTGAGCACTCAGCACTGACATAGACACTCGGATACTCTGCCCGGAGATAATCAGAAAGTGCAGCAATTTCTCATTCTAATTAACCCATTATAGTGATTAGAAAATAGAATTTACTTTGGAGATATCCTGACTCCCAGTGGAAGCTCTCAGAGAGAACAAGGGCTGAAAAGAGGATGAATGCACAGAGTCATTCAATAGATGATGGGCTTCATTCCGTAACTTTTAGAACTCCATTTTTCTTCACTTGTTCTACAATGTGTATCTTGGATTCATACAAAATAATTCCCTGAAATTACAGGTGGGAGAAATATTTATTCCTTTGGCATCGAAATTAAATCTAGTTCAAAGCAGATGAGTTGTGATCCCTCCCAACTCCCCACACCAGAAAATATGTGAAGATGCAGAACATGATCCTGGGAACTCAAATCACATGTTGTTGTAGCAAATAACAAATTTTTGGAAATACAGATTAGTGGAAAGGAAATCAATTAATAGAGATGAGTCACATTTTGCCCCCCAAACCAGGCTGTTCATTTGGCACAAAATGCAGGGGCAGGTTCACTCTGGACCTTATGTTGCTGGAGAAGTATGGAAAAAGGGAAATACATCCACAAGAGTCAAAATTTTGTTAAAGTGCCACAAATAGTACCCTGAGCGCCGGAATTGATGGCTCTCGCGTCTCATTGGTGACTGACTTTTAACTGAATACGCAGAGTTTGCACCGAGGGCTCGGTGACTGTTGCACCGGGGGCTGCTAGGGCCGGCGTTGCCCTGTCCTCAGCGCCATCTCCCATCACGCTGCATTTGCTCCAGTTCTTGTTCCGGCTTTAGTTCCTTCTCCTGCTCTGCGGGAGCTTTGGGAACTTCGTTAATTCGGAGCTCGACTCGCTGTATTCCCGTGGAGCAGCGAGTGGCTGCGCTCACCTGCCGTGCGTGCCAGCCTCGCTCCGCTCCTGCCTCTCCTGGTGCAGGAGCTCCACCTCCAGGAGCGGCTCTGGGAGCTGCAGGTGCTCCTGGACGGGCGGTTTGGGTAATCCTGGGCTTCCAGGGAGGATTGGGTTTGTTGTACAGGTCTGAATCACAGGCTCCTGGGCACGTTTAGGCTGGGAAAGGGCTGCGAGATCAGTGTTGCTAAGGGAACACAGAGCAGATGCACACGCTCCTCTAGAAGAATATGCTAAATGCAAACTACAAATATTTAATTACAAGAACCTCAAATAGGAGAGAACACAGCTGTAATCTAAAATTCAAGTCAAGATCATTTACTAGTGGAATTTTTTTTATAGTTCAATCAAATCAATGCACTGTTCAAGGTGTTCAAGAAGATCTGAACCAAGCTACTGCCTTTAGTCTATACACATTATTAAAAGTCCTCGGATATTTATCACAGATGTCCCTGTTCTTCATGTTATTTTATCCTATTTTCTCTCTCCTTTATTTTTCTTGCAAGAATATATTGCATTGTCAGGAAGGCTCTTGGGAGATGAATTTAAAAAGGTTAAATGAAACTATACTTTGAATTTCCCAGGTTTGAAGTTCATTTGAAGCACAGTTGACCAGAGTCGACTGTGCCTGAGTGGTCACATTAGTGATTGGTCCCTTGATATAAGTAATGCCAGTGATTATCTGAATTTAACATGTGGCCTTTCTCAGTCTGACTGTTGGGTCCAGATGTTCTCTGATTAACTGTCTCATTGAAGTCTGATTTAACGGTTGTGATTGTATCTGCCTTGCTGGACTTCAGGAATTGTAATTTTAGAAATGTTTTCTCTGGGTGATGGTATCTTAACGGCAACGGAAGGGAAGAACTTGTGCAGTTTCATCTTTTTCTGTGTTTTTTTTTTGTTAGAGGGAGACATTAAAGATATTCAAATCTGAAAGGATAACGTTAACAGGTGTCAAAATTAAAACATCTTTCATCTGGGACAGGTGTTGGAAAATCTGCAAGCCTGGGGATATGGGATGGCATTCCCTCTGTGCTCCCATCCAGCTCTGGGGGTGTAGAAAGTTGAGGAAAATGGCAATGTATTGCCACTTTTTAAAATTAAATAACCAAAATGAAGTCCTACATTAGTTTCAGCATACACTAACCTTAATTTTCCAGCCCCTAGTCTGATTTGTCCCAGGGAATATCATTCTATTTCCCTACTCTGTTTGTAGTTTCAGTTAAGAGCATTTAATTGCAGTTAAATGAAGTCAAATTCTATTTCCTTCTCTAAACCACAGCCCAGCACTGCACAGTGTTGCTGTGCACTTTGTCCTGTTTAATTCCAACTTTGGGAATGCTCAGTTTTGGGGAACATTTCTCCTTTATCCCTATTTCTGTTAGTATAACTTCAACATATTTTGGAAACCTTTTGAATGAAAATCCTAAAAAAAGTATTATTAGGCAGAAAAATAATAAAAGAAGGGAAATACTGTCTGTGAAAGTATAGATTTACACAAGAACATTCATCTTTATAAGATAAATCATTGTTTTAAGTAAAATGCTTTAAGAACCATTTACATAATTCAAGTTTTCTGACTCATATGAGCTTGAAAACGACGCATGTTGTTTGGTTGGGGTTATTTTGCAATTAATTGTACAACTAGATAAATTACACTATGCTCTAATGATAGAGAGGCACTGGTATTAATGAAGTAGAAAATACACATCTGAGCACTTGGAAAATGACGCCTGGCTGATTTTTTTTTATTTTCTTTCCAATTCTCAGTGCTACATTTCAACTTGATTTGTTTCTATTTTTGTTTCAAGTCACAATAAAACCAAGGAGACTCATTACCATTGAGCCTGCACTCCACAAAGGGAATGATGAAAGTTTCTCTCCTATATTTAGAAGTGAGATTTCCACCAGGTGCATTCTGCACTGGGTCATTTAAGAATTACCAGTCATGTCTGCTTTATAAGTATGTAAACAAAATAAGTATTAGTGTTTTTTGTACAAAAATGACGACAGAACAATGGTACTAAGAAAATACTAAATGGTACAAAGATAAACTCAAACAGGATATGTCTAAGTAATAAATGCAATATTTGGGATTTTCAGTGCAGAAGTCTCTGCTTTGGCCTGTAGTGACACAAAAAGGGACCCGAGGAGCAGGACAAGCCCAGTGCCTGCACCCTGCAAGGTCATTTCTTGTTGCCGTGTCCTGCTTGGGGTGGTTCCTCTGCTGTCTGGCTGGAAGTTAATTCTGCTGTGATGTGATTGCTCTTCCTTTGTTGGCAAACAATGGTCTCATAAAAGCTGTTGGGGAAAAGGGATCCCAGGCTGAAGTCAGAGGGAAAACAAAGCCAGGGTGGGCCAAAAAGGTTTGAAATCCTTTCCCTTCCTTAGATGGGTATCTGCAGTGGGGTGGAAGAAAAACATGGAGAAAAGTTGTCTTTTCAAACAACTTCACAATCACAAACTCTGTTTGTGTTGCCCCATTAAAAAATTTTCTCATGTTGCTTATTGTGCCACTTTGCATTTTATAATTCCCCATTAGTTACAGTCTCCAAATTTTCTGTATATACATGTAATTGTTTTCTCCTTGTTGTTTCAGGAAAAAAAATGTAGGTGTAGTTTTGGTTATTTTAATTATTTTCCCCCAATTTAGAATTTTTATGGGGTGTACTACTCTCTTTATTCACTAAGGAACAGGGAAATTTTATATTCATGACTTATCTTTGCCCCCAGTGTGTTGATGCTGTCGCTGAGGTGTTTCTCACAAACGTGCAGGATTCTGCCTTGAATCTGGAAACTCCGCTGACTTTTTTAGCTTCAGCACTCTCTGTCTCAGGCTGGGTTAGGTACAGGAGTCTCCTGCTGGGAGGGGAGCAGCTCTGGCGTGTGTCTGTAGGGTTTTGTGGAGATAACGGTGATGAATCATCAGTTAATACCTGTCAAACCCAGGTAGTCACAAGAACCCTCCAATATGCCCCGTATCGACTGCCTTCTTGTTCCTTGGCATCTGAATCCCATTAACAGCTGTCAAAACCTGGTAAACTATTTATATGCTTTCACAATTTGTTTAATTGGATAGTTAGGAAATGGCATACAAGAAAAGCTTTCCGTTTTCCTTTTTTTTTTTTTTCCTTTAGTCTGGCTGAACATCTGTAGCATTAGGGGCTCATTATCTCTGAATTGGCACAGCAAATCAGCAGCATCATTAAAATGCCACATTAAGATGATTAAGTTTCTTTGTTACCCAGTTGACTTTTTGCATGTGCTGAGGATTTCACGATTATGACCCCACTCCTTGTAAAACACTTGAGCTACATCACCCTTTCCTTCCGTTGTCTTTAATGGCTTCTGGGTTTTATTCCTTGTGCTTTTCCAGTCGCTCCTGGTAAACTTTGCTTAACAACAGGACAAAACTTACATTTTCTCCTCTGAATTTGATGCCAAAGTCTCAGATTAAATGAAGAATTTGGGGAGTGTTCTTCGTAAACTTCCTCCTAGAGAAAACAGCTAAGATTCAGAAACCCTCCAAGTTGCCCTAATTATTTGGTGTTCTTGACCGCCTTTATTTCTGCATTTTCAGCAAGGAGAAGAGAAGGTTGTGTGGAGATCTCAGAGCAGCCAATCATTATCTGAAGGGATCTACAAGGAGGCAGAGAGAGGCTCTGCTTCAGGAGCAGGAGTGACAGGACAAGGGGGAATGGTTTTAAGCTGAAAAAAGGAGAAATTCATGTTAGATACATGGGAGAAATTCCTCCCTGTGAGGGTGGGGAGGCCCTGGCACAGGTTGCCCAGAGAAGCTGTGGCTGCCTCTGGATCCCTGGAAGTGTTCCAGGTCAGGTTGGACAGTGCTGGGAGCACCCTGGGATAGTGGAAGGTGTCCCTGCCCAGGGCACGGGGTGGGACTGGATGAGCTTTAATGTCCTTCCAACACAAACCCTTTGTGATTCTATCATTTTATAGAGAACACACAAGCACTGTTTGGGTGGTGACTCAGTCTGAAGTTGCCACCGCAGCTTTATTTTGGATTTTTTCCAGAACCCATTGTTTTTACAGTGTTTCAGGTGAAACAAAAATATTACTCTGGAGTATGTCTTTCATCTCGTAATCATCTCCCCAGGAAATGAAACCATGTGCATCAGCCTTAACGCATCACACCGGTACTTTGTTCTGTAAAAGCTGAAGCTTTTTTTTTCTCAGTGTATATTAACTCCATGAACTGCCTCAAGAAAAATAGTTCCCTTGGACTCCATGAATGTTTTTTTCTCTTACAACCTCTTTACTTTCCTAATAGAATAGATGATAGCACTTCTTTTCTCCACTGTGGGAATTTTGGTTTTGTTTTTAGGGATAATTGTGTTTTTCCTCAGTTAAATTTCCCTTTTCTACATGAAGTCATAGCCTACTTCCTCTTGATTAAGGTGGACCAGCCTGGAAACTCCCTGATCTAATAAAATACGTTGATAAGATTTAAAAGTGACAGATAGAAGCCTTCCACACAGCTGCCAATCTCCTGATCACATGGTAATCCCTGTGCATGCCATTACAGGGAAAAGTCTGGGCTGAAAAAGGAACCTGGTAGCTCCAGACTCTGCAATCACTTGGTTAATTTTAGTCCAACCTGCAGCAAGCCATTTTTTCCTCAGACTGCTTTGCACCAAAGCTGTCTCCTGTCTGACTGTCAGGGAGGTGAAGCAGCCTCTAAACCATAGCAGCTGAAAAATCCCAACCTTTCTAATTTATATTTGAGTTTTAAAAGCCTCTTCCCTTACGGTTTCTGTTGGTCCCAGTCATAAGAGGGTGAATTTTTTTGTGAGGTCCTTCAAATATCTACAGGAAAACATTCGAACTTTCAATGTCATGGACAGCCAGAGTGATGGTGATGTTTTCTGTGGAGGCAGTGATGGAAAAGCCTTGATCAAAACTCAGGTGCATCCTCCTCTCTTACTACAAGGAAACATGAGCCTTATGTGCAGTGTGGAAACTGCAGAGGTGATTATTTTCCACGGTGGTACTGTAGGATGGTTTGCCCAGTTTGCACCAGTCCCCAAGGATGTGCCATGGAGGGCACAAATCAGTGCCCACACTGTGCCACACAGACCCTGGCACAGCTCTGGAGCCGTGAGCCAAGAACTGAGGTGAGAAAAAGCAGCAAACGGCACAGAAGCCTCCGATGGAGGTCACAGCTTGGCCTCCACTGCTAAACAACTGCGTGTGATGCAGACGAAAGGTGAGACGTTAAGTAGAAAGTGGGAATTGAAATTGTTTCTGAAAGCACCAACAAGGTGCAGCTGCACCGGGTACTTCCTTTTACCGTGCTGGGCAGGATGTAGCAAATTATTTTGGAACTGGCTCACTTTGAGAGGGAAAAAACAACCAACCAACCAAAAAAGCTTTTTTTTTTTTTTTTTTCCGGAAGTGGGATTGGTGTTGAAATCTGCTTTCAGCAACTGGCAATATTTTTTCCTTGGACTGATGGAAATGGTTGTATAAACTAATTTTGAAGGAGTCTTGATAGCAGGATCACTCTCGCAACCTTGGACATGAAGTTGGCAGCAGAAAGCACCTGCAGAGGAGCTCCTGTTTCTGTAGAAGCAAGAATCTGTGGGATGTGAAGCAGAGGTGGTACTGAAGGATCCACAAAGAAAACCAGCCCATTTTTGGGTGAATCTGGAGCTCCACGTGACCCTCTGAGCAACCAGCCAAACCCACGTGAGCTCGTCAGGGATTGGGATAGCAAGTCCCAACAGCAAAATCTAAATATTGTCCAGGGTAGGGCGATAAAAACACACAGTATGGAGGAAAACCCCATCCTTCCATCAATATCCCATCCAAGGAGAGCACGAGAGGGATCTCAGAGTTTTCCACACTACTATGGGATCTTGTGTAGGATAAAGAAATCATCACCCACCTGTTACCTCCACCTCAGCCCAAAGTCAGACAGATTGACAGAGCTTAATACAATCACTTAGGACAGTGGAATGATTTTCTCCCCAAAATGTAGCTGAGAATTTTGATTTCATGAAAGTTTAGGTTGCCAGATCTTTCTTTTACAATGCTGCTTTTATGTTGCCTCCTCATTTTCGCTGTCACCCATTGTTTGTTCTCGGCATTTGATGTGGTTTATTACTCAGAACCAGAGCTAATACATATTCAGCAGTTCATGTTCTGTACTTTGGAGAAAGGACAAGTGATTCAGTGCCAGACTGAACTGTCTAACCCTCGGCTGGAGGCAGGAGCAGGTGGCCAGAGAACAAGACTTTCAAACAGGAAGCCGTGTCGTGCATCTCGTGCTGCTCATCTTCACTGGGTAGCTTGAGGCACAGCTCCAGTTTCAGCTGTACTCTGTCTCTTGTCAGAGACCCATGGAATGGCTTGGGTCGGAAGGACATTAAAGCCCATCCAGAGCCACCCTTGCCTGGGGCAGAGACACCTCCCACTGTCCCAGATTGCTCCAAGCCACTCCAACCTGGCCTTGGACACTTCCAGGGATCCAGGGGCAGCCGCAGCTTCTCTGGGCAACTGTGCCATGGTCCCACTTCCTTCACAGGGAGGAATTTCTTCCATATATTCAGCCTAGATTTCCCTTCTTTCATCTAAAAGTTATTCCCTCTTGCCCTGTCACTCCAGCTCCTGCTGAATTGTCCTTCTCTGGCTCCCTTGTGATCCCTTCAGACACTGGAAGGTGCAGTGAGGTCTCTACACAACTTTCTCAGCCAGCTTTAAGTAGACAAAAGTTGTCCTGGCAGTTATTAAGGATTTTAATGGAAGTGTTGGTAGAGCTGGAGTTAATCATGGGAAGGAAATTCAGCACGCTAAGTTGGGAATCATCAGCTGTTTATACAGTGTGACCGATTTGCTTGTGTTTTTACACAGTTAGTAAATCATTAGCTACTTGTTACATCCGCCTTTGTCATGGAGCTGCATTCATTTAGGCAATGCCTTTGGATTCCCCTGGACAGGGCTGCAGGTCTGGGAACGTGTCTGAAGGCCAAGGATGCTTCAGGATCTTCAGGAGGTGTCAGGTTCTTTGCCACATCCTCACAAAGTGACTTCAGACAAATCTTTTGGCATTTCTGGGATATCTTTATTTATCAGAAAACACTTGCCCCACCTCTGCTAGTTTTACTCACGTAGTAAATCAAGATTATCAACTTCTCCTCATACGTCTGAGAGATATGGATAAAAACTGTGATTTTCAAGTGAAAATTCCTATTACTGATTAGGCTTAACTAGTGACAATCTATCCCATGGGAACACTGAAAGCCTGAGACTGATCAGACATATTTCCTAAGCTTGTTCCAAACACCAGAAGTTCCACAAGAATGTCTAAGTTATAAGATATAACTACCCTTTTTAATTTGTGCCTTTCTGTATTTCCAATTCATAGGAGCAGCCTGAAACACTGATTTCTATAGAAATAATAATTGTGAGTGGTGTGAATAAGTGTTTTCTTTTGAATCCTGGCTTGTAATTTCAGGAGAAGTTTGTACTGCTTTATACTTTCATAATTTGTAGAAGGAAATTCTCCATCAAAGATAATTATCAGGCAGGTTAATTGTTTTTAAGGGTAATCTCACTGTGAGTGTCACTAAGTGTCCATGACCAGTGAAGTTTCATGTCTCAACTTCATTTCTTCATCTTTGGTGTTTCAGTAGAACTTTTAGGAATATTGATACTGTCATTTTATATAATTTTTTGTGCGTTTTTTCCTAAGATACTTCACTGTGTGTAAGATTAGCATTTTTTCACTCCTGTGCTTTGTTTTACCTGCAGATGATGTGATTAAAGTGAAAGGTGAATACAGTGAAAGAGAGGAGAGTGCTCTAAATTCCGAGCCCATGGAAAACCTGGAAGAATCCGAACTGCCTTACACATATCCCAGAGAATATAACGAATATGAGAGCATTAAACTGGAAAGACACTCGGGTTCATATGACAACGTCAGGCCAGCTAGTGGAAAGATGAATTGTGATATCTGTGGATTAGCCTGCATTAGCCTCAATGTCTTGATGGTTCATAAGCGTAGCCACACTGGTAAATATCCCTCTGTTGTTCTTGTAAGAGCTGGGGTACTGAAAGGATGATAATTTTTAATCTAGACTAGTTATTTTTTAAAAGGATACCAAAATCAGGGTTTCCTTGTTCTGTCCTTGATGCCACATCTGATCTCTAGCAAGTTACTCAGTGCTCTGTGCCTCACTTTACCCACCTTTCTTCTTATCGGGATTGAACATAATTAAAAGCGAGTCTGAGAGGCATTTTAAGAATTTTGGATGAAAGGCACTATGTAATTGCAGTATTTCAGGCACAAAGCACAAGTTAATTTGGTTTCGTGCTGCCATTTTCAGTCTGTGTATAAATTTCTCTCAGTGCTATACTTTGGCAACAAACCAATGAGCATCTTAAGTTTCAGCCTGCAGTAAGAAAAGACAGTTTTTTTCTTCTAAAAATTGCTGGCTTGTTGGAATCAGCCTCCTCCGGAGCGCTTCTTTCCGTGGAAGAGCTGTGCAGTGTTTTCCATAGTCCCACATATGCTACAAGCAGCTCTGACACCAGAGCTGCACCTCCCTCCCACTGAAGTCACACTCTGTGTGTGTCTATAGAAAGAAATCGATCCAATATCTCATTCTTTCCTCTTCCAAAAAGGCAGAGGACAGCATGATACCCACGTAACCATTAAATGTCCTTTTCTGTATGTCATTTTAAGGTGAACGGCCATTCCAGTGTAATCAGTGCGGAGCTTCCTTTACTCAGAAGGGAAACCTCCTCCGCCACATTAAACTACACACAGGGGAAAAACCTTTTAAGTGTCACCTGTGCAGTTATGCCTGCCAAAGGAGGGATGCGCTTACGGGTCACTTAAGGACACATTCTGGTAAGTGACTTCACAGGCACTCCATGTGGTTTGGATGTGTGTCACTGGGACACTCGGTGTGGAAAAGACAGTCAGCAAGGTTTGCTCAGCCTGTGAAAGGGTCGACACAGAGCAGTGACCACTCACTGTGCTCCTGGAACCAGCTCAGGACTGGCTCTGTTCTGGGTGCAGAGAGAGTGGCCAGGGGAATCCATGTCACAGCCCACAGACCTGCCTGCACAAATAACTCCATGGTATTTTCACAGGACCACAGAATCATTTTGGTGGGAAAAGACCTCCAAGATCGTCAAGTCCAACCTTTAACCCATCACCACCTTGTCAGCTCATTTTCAGATGAGTGGAGCTGGCTATGCCAGCAAGCTCTGAACTTGAGGAGAGTGTGAGCCGTGTTTTGCTGGGGCTTCCTCCCATCCCACCCTGAGCTGTGAGGAAAACCCCAGGAGCACAATCCCAGGCAGTTGACTCTATTGCCACCTCACTGTCGTGTAGTGCCTTTCATCTTAATCTCTTAAAATGCTCAACAGATGTTTCTTCTCAAGCCTGGTAGGGTGTTCTGTCTGTTTTACAGATGGGGAAATGGAGGCACAGAGCTGAGGTGACTTGGATAACAAGCCAGGTATAATTCAATCTTAGTTGCCCCAGTTCTGCAGGAGCCAGGTTGTGCTTCCCCTTGAATTTCTCTGTATTTTGTGTTCTACATGGGCCCAGAAAGATGTTATCTCTGCACTGCACTGTACAGAAAAAGTTCAGCCTCACAAAGAATCAAAGTCAAAAATGAGCTTATCTGCCATGGATAAATGAAATTCTGATTTAATCAAGACCAGCAGTGTGGTGCTGTCCCCCACCAGCACAGTACTAAAACCATCACGCTTCAAGAAAGACAGTGTTTTAGTGGTCTCTTGTGGTTATTGCAATTGTTTTATTGTTTCTTTTTCTAGTGGAGAAGCCATACAAATGTGAGTTTTGTGGAAGGAGCTACAAGCAGAGGAGCTCGTTAGAAGAACACAAGGAGCGGTGCCGGACTTACCTACAGAATGCTGGCATGTGTGAGGCTGGTGAGTTTATCACAGTGCCGTGGTTTTGGGGTTTTGGTACATTACAGGGCTTGTAAAAGGGCATCTGGTGAGCTGTTAACCCACAGCCTGAGAACAGCTTTTCCTACACTCCTTTTCAGTAACCTGAGGGGCTGTAACCTTATAAAGGGGCTGGTTCATACAGCCCTCAGGCAGATAGTTAGAGAGTGCTTTTATTTTAATAACTTTCTTCTTTCACAGTTACTTTGTGTAAAGCATCTAAAATACCTTGTACCCAGCATTTCTGGAGGTGATGCTCAGTAAGTTAAATTAGTCCTACATTAATGCTATTATGTGGCTCATTTTACGGGATGAGCTGTTGACAACCGCTGTTCCTGTCTCAGTGTGTTGGATGGCTCCTTTTCTTTAGAATAAGAACTGTTAGAATTTGCAGCAATTTTAGTAGCCTGGATCCAGGGCATGAAAAGGGAGTGGTATTCCAAAAATCACTGACAGATCAGCTTAGGAAAGGAGTGAGAGGTAAGGCACAGCTTTGAGTATAGAGTTGCCTTTGGAAAAGAAGATATATTAAAACATGGGTTTTTTTCTTATTTTCCATTTTGCAGTCTCAGTGCTGCAGTTCCAAAATACTTTGGTGAAATGTAACTGCCAAAGTCTTTGTCCCTGCTTCACCTGAACTGTTCAAATCCTAAAATGAACTGTGTGATTTGAGTCTCACAATACAGTAGCAAGTCAGGAAAAAATTGCTTGTTCTGTTCAGAGTCTGGGAGTGGCTGTGACCTCCCAAAGAATTCTACAACTGATCTGAGCAGAGCTAAGGCTACAATTTGAGAATTCAGGTTCCCGTTTTGGCTATGCAGCCTTGAAAAACCACCAAATAATGGAAACATGGAATCACAGAGGGTTTGGGTGGGAAGGGACCTTGAAGGTCATCCAGTGCCACCCCCTGCCATGGGCAGGGACACCTCCCACTATCCCAGGCTGCTCCAAGCCCCATCCAACCTGGCCTTGGTTTTTTTCCCTAACTGCCAGGGATCCGTGGGCAGCCACAGTTTCTCTGGGCGCCCTGTGCCAGGGCCTCAATCCCTTCACAGGGAGGAATTTCCTCCTAATAACTCTCAGCAATGGTAAGGACAAGATTCTGCAGGAATCATCACAAGCCAGGCCTGAAAATCAGTGTGAAGAGCCACTGGTGTGTGGATGATAACCGTGGGTACAGGAATCCCTACACTGTGCAGAGTGAACAGGTTGGTGTTTCAGGCACACAGAAAACCTTCCAAAGCACAATGATTAAAAAGGTTTCATAGGGTTTTTTAATTGTTTTCTAGTTTTGGGGGGCTCTCTTCCTGTCAGAAAATGACACATTTCTTAGAGCATTAGTAAAAGTGAGTGGTTATAAGCAGATCAGCAAGTCTTGTGTTTCATGAGAACCCTTACACATTGAAACTGTGGTTTGTGTTACAGTACACACTCCCATGGTGGCAATCAGCCAACATGTCCACCCGTGAAAATGGAAAACAAGAGACCTGATGCAGGTTTCTGCTTCAAAATCACCCTCATGATTTAGATGCATTTCAGAATAGCAACATTTCATCCCTTATCTTGCGCCTGCAGTGCTGTCCTTGTAGCAGCAGTGCAGGGAGCCTTAGCTGGTCACAGGGAATGCAAATTCCTGGTGTGCCAAGAGGTGGTTGCTCCCTCTCCCTTGGAGACCTTCACACCCTTAAAAAGGTTGCAATGTTGTTAGGGAAGTAGGAATTTTTTTGAAAAATGGGAATTCCTGGGTCATTTCTGTCCAATTCCCTGGTATCACCTGGATGGTGGGTGACAGAACCAGGGAGAGGGAAAGCTGGAAAGACTCTCAGGGGGTCGTTTACTACATTCCCTTTATTTTTTTCCCTGAGTGTAACACTTTGCATTTGTGTTTATTAAACATCCTCTTTCCATTATTGACCCTCTCCCTGCTTCTCTGCATCACTGGGAATTTTGGTGTTTTTCTGAATTCCTTGCAAGCTTTTCAACCTGGTCTGGTGGAAGGTGTCCCCGTCCATGGCAGGGAGGTGGAACTGGGTGACCTTTAAGGTCCCTTCCAACTGAAACCATTCCTTGATCCTATGATTCTCGCATGGAGCCATCTTTTGACATAAATGCGCTCTACATGCCATCATCCCTAAGTAATTTAAATATTTAAAAGCATCAGGATGTAGTAGCCATTCTAGTTGTTTTTTTGTGCAAGGCCAGACTTGCATGTCCCAAATGTGGAAATATTTCTAAAAGAGAAGTTTTATGTAACAATATAGTTGGAGCGTTGTCCCTGATAATCATCTCTTTCACATTCTTCTCATTGCACAATCACCCAACTCCGTTCCACTCTCCCTTCTTGAGTGACCACACAGAGATGCTACAGGAAGCAATGCCTCTAATTTCAGCTCGGCTTTGTACTTGAGGGGTTTGCTAACGATATCTGCATGTTCTAAAAATTCTGCTCACATTGGTGGTGTGGCAGAAACCACACTATGGGAACAGCTCAGTGCAGGGTGAGCGCTGGTGTGTGCTCGGGGCTGGGAGAGCATCGCTGTCTCTCCAGCTACAGGAGACACGGTGGCCCAGAGATGGATGTCCCATCATTGGAAGTGTTCAAGGCCAGGTTGGATGGGGCTTGGAACAACCTGGGATAGTGGAAAGTGTCCCTGCCCGTGACAGAGGGGTGGTACAAGATGATCCTTAATGTCCTTTCCAACCCAAGGCACTCAGTGAACCCGTGATGGCCAGGGGACAGCACTGTTTGCAGAGGTGGCTCCTCACCCAGCACTCACAAGACAAAACAAGAATCCTTCATAGTGCACAATTCACATTGGCAGGAAAATGGTCCTCTGGAAATGTTTTATACAGACAGGATGACACCTGAAATGTCCACTGGGACAGGCAGCAGTGTTGGGAACAGCATGGAGACACCTCAGGGGGTCCAGGAAGACCATCCTCAGCCCTGCTGCTGGCAGAGCAGCAGAGGGGCACCCAGCTTTAAAAGTGGTGAGATCAACCCCATCTTTATACCGTACGAAATTCCGTGCTCAGGAGCTCAACTTCCCATGTAGTTCCAGAGTCACTGATCAGATCTGACCAAGAGGGACAAGGTGTTTTATTTGGGCTGCAGAGGTTCTTTCAGCATCCTCAGAGTTTTTTTTCTTTCTTTCTTTCCCTGCAGCAGAACCCTGAGCTTGCAGGACACCCTGACATTCCAGGCTGCAGTAGATACCGTGCTTTGGAAGTCTGCATTTTCTGGTTTTGTTTTTTCTCAGTGTAATTTTGAGCAAAGCACTTGACCATTTCTGTTAGTCCAGCCTGAATTTTATTTTTAGATATATGTTATAGTGAGATAATTAGTTCTTTAAATCACGATGTGCAGTGGAATCATCCAGAGGGAGGATAACTGAAGAGGGACACAGGGCGTGATTTCTTCTCTATGTTTGAGAAGCCTTTAGAGAATTTGGAGTGATTAAAAAACTGTTTTATAAATGCTAAATATTATTCTTGGATTGTTTAGTAAGTGATCCAGAATAAAAAAGTGGATGAGATAATTTTCGGTTAGTTTCTGGGTACAGAGAGCAGTGTTGTGGGTGAAAACCTGTGTAACCACCTTCATCTTACTCGGAGCAGACACAGTTTCCCTGAGGCCAGGCTGTGAAAATGTCATCAAAGACCTTTTGTGGCCCATAAATAGAGATTATTTTTCTTTAGGAAAAAATAGCCAGTAGCAAGGAGTCAAAAGTCTTAATGTGAAAACAGAGCCCCTCTGCATTAAAATAAAAGGGCAGAGAGCTGTGAAGCTGAGAGATTGATTCTACAGAAGACCCAGAACATGTTATGTAGGTTAATAGTTACTGTCTCTGCAGATCTCCTCTGAGGAAAAACTCTGTTACCCCTGCAGGACGCCCTCGTCTGCCCTCCTGACATTAATTTAACAATTAAAGTTCCCTTGGTGGCACATAAATAATGTTGACAAGACAAGTCATCCCTGATACGTGCAGCTTCCAGTGTGTTCCTGGGGCTGGGAGGGCCAACAGCAGCTCTGTGCTGAGTCCTGTCAGGACAGGGAAAAAGAAAATGGGGAATTAAAGCTTTATTAGAGCAACCCATGAGTCCTCAGGGTGCAACTCCTGGAGATAAAGACTGAGAAAAAGAGGAACTAAGGACAACAAAATCAGAAAAACAAAGAACTGGAAGGGACCAGGGAGCTGCTTTTATGACATAGGTGAATTGTGTTTTATTTACTTTTTCTTTACAAAGAAAAAAGTACATTTTTGATTATGCAATAGTGCTCATAATATTTTGTTCAGAGTTGTTGGGGTTAAAATTTAAATTACTGTTGTTAATGAGTTATGCAATGATCCAGTCAAGATTATGAGGTTTTGGGGTTGGGGGTGGTTCAAACCTTGGACTACAGTCATCTGAAGTTAATTTAAAGATCTCAGGATGTGTATTCCAGACTTCGGAGCATGAGAATTAAACAGAAGTCCTGAAATTAAAAGTCCCATAATTTTCAAGACCAAACTAGAGCTTCTGGCCCAAGCCCAAGCAGGTGATTACACTCTGCCTCACTCCTTTCCCGGAGAGTGTCACCTTAACCTCGCTTTGGTCTCACTTTGCGCAGCTCTTACATCGTGTCTGGGTATTTCATGCTGGAGCAGGGATGAATACATTTGTGGGAGCCTCCAAACATACTGGAGTAATTTGGAATAAAACTGAGACTAGAAGAGCAGTGTGTTATTATCTTCAAGGCACTCTGCACAGGGCTGGTTGTCACGTACATCTCAGGGCTCCAGGACTGTGACCGAGTGCAGCCAGGCTGTTATCCCGTCCTTCCTGACTCATATTTGTAGCCAGTGTTAGTCTGAAACACTTTACGTTTTCAAACTGCTGAACAAACACGAACAAATAGTTCTGGCTGAGGTTTGGTGAGTCATGGTTTGTGCTGACTGAAACTCATGTGTTATCAGGAGCAGCACTGACAAACAGGTACAGAGGACAGACTGAAACTGAAATGTTCAGGGAAAGGCTGCACAGAGCTGGGAAGGATGAAGCTGCACTTTCAGCACTTGCTCTACTGGTCAAACAGAAATTTAAGTCTGGTATTCAATAAATCTGTGTTTAGCAGGACTGAAGTGATACCAAATTGCTCCTATCGCTTTCCTCTGGTGCTGCTTGTCTCTTACTTAGGTTATGCTTCATATATTCAGGGAGACCTCATTGCAGCCTTCCAGTGCCTTAAGGGGTTTATAAAAAGGAGGCAGAAGGATTTTTTATACAGGCAGAGAGTGACAGGACAAGGGATGATGGTTTTAGACTGCCAGAGGGCAGGGCTGGATGGGATCTTAGAAAGAAATTATCCCTGTGAGCAAGGTGAGGCCCTGGCACAAGCTGTCCAGAGCAGCTGTGGCTGCCCCATCTCTGGAAGTGCCCAAGGCCAGGTTGGATGGGGCTTGGAGCACTCTGGGTGAGTGGGAGGTGTCCCATGGCAGGGAGTGGGAATGGATGGACCTCAAGGTCCCTTCCAACTCAAATCATTCCATGTTTCCATGGATCTGTATTTGAGTATGTTGATGTATGTTCAGTAACACAGCAATCGGGACTCTTTCACTCTGAGATCGAACATTTTACATTACCGTGGGAAAACAAACCACCCTTCTTTGTCCTCAGCTTGTAGCTCCCAACTCCTACAGACTCAGGCAGTCAATGAAGGCTTGTCCAGCTGTCAGCACAGTGATCCCTGACTCTGGTACTCTTAGCAAGGAGTTTAGTCTTTATTACATTTTAATATAAAAGTACCACTCCAGACTCATGTTGTTGAGCCGCAAGCAGGGTTTGGGGGGAAGCCACAGCAGTTACGATCAGTATTAGTGTGGTAGTAGCAATATGAGGTGGCAGCTCTCCAGCTCAAGGCCTCTGCAGCCTCCAGGAGCTGAGAGCAAGCACAGCTCCTGTGCAGTGCTGGGCACAGCTTAGCACAGCTGAGGAGAGCTCTGGAAAATGGGAATAGCCTTAAGTGGCCCAGTCCCAAGGGAGTGATCACTGGGCACAGGTACATTCCCAAAAATTAAAGATTTGGGAGGTTGTAAAGCGCTTTAAAACACAGAGAAAACATTATAGTTGGTTTTAGATAGCATTTGGGAAATAATATTAAGTGACAGTAACACCTGGGGAAAAAAGTAGTTCGAAATTTTGAATTTTGAAAGGCTTTATTGTTTTTATTTTACTGGAACACTGATATATTTCATACGAGTTTCTTAGTGATTCATTAAGATGTCTGTGACTGATATCTGAAAAGTGCAGCAAGAGGACTGAGTGTCTCCTCCTGCAGCTCGAAGCACTGTGTGAGTATGCAGGTGTCACCCAGCCTTACTCAGAATAAAAAAGAAAGGCCAGCAGAGCTTCTCTCTCCATCTGCAATTTAACCAATCTTCCAGCCAGTTCATTTACTTCCTCTCGCTGGCGACAGTGCTGGTCTGTGCTCCCCCCAAGTGAGCTCAGGGCTGTGCTGCCACTGACCACAACTTGTGCCCGGAGAGCAGGAAGGACAGAAAAAGCAAAACCAGCTTTGCATTAGATCTCCAAACTGTTACCTTCAGTTACGTGGCCAATCGGAGATTAAACCAGTCAGCTCTTCCTTTTTTTTTAATCTTTTTTTCCCCTTTTCACCTACATGTTGTGGTTTTTTTTTCTCTTTTTTCCTTCCTTTGCACATTTTCCAACCTAGCCAGCGTGGAGGCAAGGCACATCAAGGCAGAGATGGGGACTGAAAGAGCCCTTGTGCTGGACAGGCTAGCGAGCAACGTGGCAAAGAGAAAAAGCTCAATGCCTCAGAAATTTATTGGTAAGAACAAAAACCCTTTTAATCTGCAACAGTTAAATACGTGTGGGTTGGTAACAAACAGTACAATGCCTCTGCTTCTTTTAAATATCCTGCTCAGGCTTAGCATCTAATACAAAAGAATAAAGTAACACTGATTTTTCTGATGAGGTTTTAGTGATTTGTTGTAGGGGGTTGATTAAAATGAAAAGAATTTATTCTGTTGGCTGCTTAAACTGGGTGGAAGCTACTGTTGTGCTTTGTGTCTTTATGGAGGTGATTTGTAGATTTTACGAGTTTCCATGTGCCATTTCTGTACCTGTGTATTTGAAATATTCTTTGCTAAGATCTAGAACAAGTGAAGGACAGGAAGGTTAATGTTTTCTCAGCAGGAGCTGAAGATTCCTGCAGGATTCATGTGTGGAATAAGGCCTAAAGACAGAAAAGTATTGGATTTCTCTTAGTCATCCTCCTAAATTTGTCTATGATTAAAAAATATCAAATCCTTTCTTGTGGTAATTTAAGCAAGCAGATGTTTCCATAGCATTTTCTTTGCATTTAATTGTACATAATCAGGGTTTTGCATGTTGGAGATATTAAATACTAGTTGGGCAGGTTCTGGGTTTCAGCGCACACCTGACCCTCTTGGCCAGTCTTATTTCATCAACCTGCCTTTAAAGAAAATAAAATGCAACCCTGTGTCCTAAGGAAAACCCTTAGTCAGCAGTTATATAATATTGGTGCTGGTGAAGCCTTATTTGTAGGGTTTGCTGTTTGTAGGGTTATATAAGGTAACAAGACCTCTTTTTTTGTCTTAATATAAAGTTCACCTTCTGAGTGGGGCCCATGTGGGGAGGGAGAGATGTGGGCTGGGGGAGCAGGCAGAGCTCCCACAGCTGCTGCAGCCAAAACTCCAGCACGGGGTGCCCCAGGTCCAGAGCCAGGTAAAGGTGTGCAGCTGGATCCATCCAGGTAAAGGTGTGCAGCTGGATCCATCCAGGTACAGCTGTGCAGCTGGATCCATCCAGGTACAGCTGTGCAGCTGGATCCATCCAGGTAAAGGTGTGCAGCTGGATCCATCCAGGTACAGCTGTGCAGCTGGATCCATCCAGGTAAAGGTGTGCAGCTGGATCCATCCAGGTACAGCTGTGCAGCTGGATCCATCCAGGTAAAGGTGTGCAGCTGGATCCATCCAGGTAAAGGTGTGCAGTTGGATCCATCCAGGTAAAGGTGTGCAGCTGGATCCATCCAGGTAAAGGTGTGCAGCTGGATCCATCCAGATAAAAGTGTGCAGTTGGATCCATCCCAGATAAAGGTGTGCAGCTGGATCCATCCAGGTAAAGCTGTGCAGCTGGATCCGTCCACACAGGAAACCAGCTCAGTTTTTTAAGTTAATGGAGCTCTTATTGGGTTTGGTGGGTAGGACTGGGCTTTCATCTATGAAAGCTGGTCAATTTTATTAATTTATTTATTTAACCTTAGTGTGGCTTTCTAAAGGTCACCTCGTTGCACAGCCACATCAGCACACTTCATCTGAGTGCCTCTGGTGTTCAGGACTGAAACTGGGCCTGCGGGGCTCAGCCCTTACACATCGTGCTGTGATTCAAAAAGCAATACTAATGTCAATGAAATTGCATTGAGTATTGCTTTTTGTAATTCTTTATCTTCCTCTATTTTAGCATTTTTTCAGCTCTCTCATTGTGCAATCACCACCAGTTTGGTCCTTATGTATTTTATTAAACACACCTGCAGCAGGATGCACCCCCTCAGCATAGGCTTAACACGAAGAACTGCTGGGTTTGGGGTTTCCTTTGGCAGCCAATGAGTTCCTGTGTGGCCTGGATCCTTTGGGATTTGTGCTGGTGCTGGGTGGTATGAATTGGCACTGCACACACAGGTGATTGTGTGGGGAAGCTGGAGAACCCCTCACAGTTCACCTAAAGACCCAAAATAACCAATTTCTGAAACTTGTTGTTTTGTAGGACTTCTCTGATTGTTCTTGTTACATAACATATGAAAACATTCCCCCCTTGGTCTCTTGTATCCCTGGCAAGGATGTTTTCGGGAGCAAACTGTCCGACCTTGCTCTGACTCCTGTGCCTTTCTGACCTGTCCCTGTCAGAGCTCGGATCTGCCCAGGCCAGCGTGGGGATTCCTTGGGAAATCTGGGAACGAGTGCTGATGTCTCATTTGTTCAGGAAGCAGGGACGGGGAAATACACTAACAAGGCATCTTTGTTTGGCTCGTTTCTCTGAATGAAGTCTATTGATCAGAAGAAAAACCCCATTATAATTGGAGGGCTCTGCAGAGATTCAGACAAGCACCAGGAGTCTCACCCACTTTATTTTTCACATTTCCATCCCCAGTAGCTGCCTCGTGTGCACCAGTACAAGTCCCACAGAAGGGCAGGGACCACCAGACCCTGCACTTGGCTCTTCACCTCTGCACCAGGCCCCTCTTCAGAGCCTTTCCCTGGGGGGATCTTAAAATCCACCAGGACAGTGGAATCACCCTGCAAGACCCTCAGTGATCATTCAGGAGTTGGTTTGATGGTCCTGGTGTGTCCCTTCCAGCTCAGGATATTCCACAATCCTGGGATCATCCATCATGTTTTTTGTATCTTACTTTATAGCAGTGAATCCTAACACCAAAAATTTTTAGGGAGTCCTGTCTATTTCTGCTTTTGTTGCCTTTTTTTAATTTTTAAATTTCAAATTTATTCACATCTTTCACTTGCCTGGAGCTGGTTTTATGAGTCACCCAAAAGTGCTGCAGTGGTTTTTTTCCTTCCATGCCAAGCTGGATGGTGAGTGGTGCTGAGGGCTGGAAGCAGTTACACTCTTGTGGTTCACTAACCTTTTGGAGTGTTTTATAAGAGAAACGTGAGCTCCTGGTTTTCTGCCTCTGCAGTGAAACCCCATGAGTTTCATACACATTGAGTCACGGTGTTGACAGGTGACTGATAAACATCTGCACCAGTTGAGTTACCGTAACTAAAAGATTCGGGGATCCGATGTTTGCGAGTCACTTGCACGTGAAACCTTTCATCTGGTCCTTTTTTGTGTATTTTTTTAAGCTATGAACAATTTTATGGTTTAAGTAACCACAAAATTCAGTTACTTATTTCTAGACATTCACCCCCAAAATGTCTTTAGTGCTTTTGGGGTGCAGTTTATTTCCTCCTTGCAGCTGCCACAGAGAACAGGAGCTGCACTGCACTGCCCTAAGAGGTGCGAGCAGGATTTCAGGTGCACTCTCCTCCACTTCTCTCCTGTCCAGAGCTTTCCAAGCCCCAGCACACCCAGAGAAAAACATTTTTCTTTCACTAACCCCGTATCAAGTGACCCTAAATGTGGGGTTTTTGTGTCTGTATATCTGTCAGCGTTAGATTACCTGAACACTTGTGCAGAGGTCCAAGAAGCCACATGTGGTGCAGAGGAAGCTGTAGTTGTCAGAGGACAGTGGGGAACACTGACTTCAGCGTCCAAGGACTTGTCAAAGAGGAGTCTCGCCGAAAGTACCCTCACCACCTCCTCTATTTTTGCTTCTAAGCTTGAGGTTAAAAAAAATATAAAAAACCAAAAACCCCACCCAAAAGCTACTTGTGTCTAAGAACAGCCTCTTTCAGCAGAGAACATTTCATGCTCCTTCACCTCTCAGAGACTTCTCCCCTTTAGAAAAGTCATCTCGGGATTTAAATAGTTCTTTACCCACTCAGGGAATTATCACCTCTCATCTCTCGCAGGTGAGAAACGACCCAGCTTCGACATCAATTATAACTCCAGTTTCCTGTACGAGAAGGAGAGCGAGCTGATGCACGGGCGCATGATGGACCAGGCCATCAACAACGCCATCACCTACCTCGGGGCCGAGGCCCTGCGCCCGCTCGTGCAGACCCCACCGGCCCCCACGGCTGAGATGGTGCCGGTCATCAGCAGCCTGTACCCACTGCCGCTGCCCCGCGCCGATGTCCCCAACGGCACCGCGCCGGAGGCCGAGAAGAGCCACAGCCACCTCAGGGACAAGAGCCTGTCATCCGACAGGGGCCTTTCCCCAAACAACAGTGGCCACGACTCCACAGACACTGACAGCAACCACGAGGAGCGGCCCAATCCCACCTTCCACCAGAGCCAGGTGATCCCGGCTCCGACCCGCAACGGCCTCCAGGCCCTGAAGGATTTCCCAAGGCCGTACGACATCATCAAGCCGCCCGCCATATGCCCACGCGACGCCTTCAAGGTCATCAACAAGGAAGGGGAGGCCATCGGGGTGTACCGCTGTGACCACTGCCGCGTGCTCTTCCTGGATTATGTGATGTTCACCATCCACATGGGCTGCCACGGCTTCCGTGACCCCTTCGAGTGCAACGTCTGCGGCTACCGGAGCCACGACCGGTATGAGTTTTCCTCACACATAGCTCGGGGAGAGCACAGAGTCGTGCTTAAGTGAAAGGACCGGTTCTTCAAGGTCAAAGGCTGTGTTTTCCATCGGAGGGGAGGCTTGGTTGGTTGGGTTTTTAATTAGTATAATGAAATTTCTTGAGTATTTTTCTAGGCCAGTTTTAAGTGTGTCGTGAGGAGGTGACACCTTTTTTAATTCATCTTTGCCAATAATTCAATGTTCTGTAGCATCTCTGCCTGGCTGCTGTGGTGAGTGGGACTGTGGGAAACACCAGGAACAGAGACTGGTTTTGATATGAACTTTATTTTCGTGAAATTTCAGAGCCATTTACAATGTTTTCAATTTTTAACTTGTGTTTGTTTTTATAGAGTTTGCTTTAAGTCAGCACAAAAGGTTTTTATGCCAATTCCCCTGCTTGTTCAGGTGTATAGTCAGGGGTGGGTTGGAGGAGCTTTTCCTAGTTATAATCCCAATGACCTCCCAATGGCTCATCACCAAAACAAGGAAAACGAGGGCAGGAAAAGGGAGGGATTATTAATTCATCCTTCAAACTTTCCCCCTAAGCCCTAACGAGTGTGTGGCCCCACCATAATTTCATTTTTCTTACCCCACCCAACTGACTTTCTTTTAAGTTACTCAGTAAGAGAAAAATAAGAAATGAGACCTACTTGGGGTTGGGATTTTTTAACAACACATATTTTTGGGATACCCGGTGAGGTCACAGGCTGGCTCATCCATGTGGGCTGGGGGAAATCCCAATTTTCCTTGCTGGAAACTCCTCCTTTCTGATGAGTGCTGAGAACAAGGATGAAGCTGTGCTGTGTGTTGTGCCTCTGCCTTGCTCCTGCTCTGCTCCTACAGCAGGACATTTGGCCATGCCATCCATGTCCCCATGGGGTAGCCCTGCCCAGCTGTGGCCAGGTGAGACCCCAGGCAGGTGTGTGAGAGCCACACCCCCACTGGGACAGCCCCGGGGAGATGCTGCTCCACACCCCGAGCAGGTGCTGACCCTTTGAAGTTGGTTTTTACAACACTTCTTTGAATCTCCCCATGGCCCCGCAGCTGTGTCGGTGTCCCTGTGCTGGAGAGGAGTTTGGTAAAGGCTTTGCTGAGTGAAGGTTTAGTCTTTGCAAAGTATTTTTGTATCCTGTAGTTAGGAATGTTCTGATGGACTTTCTGCATCCCTTGTGTGGTTTGAGAGCTGTGTTGCTTTTGTGTTATCCCTGGTGATCCTATCACTTCCCTGTGGGAAGGCTGGAGAGCTGAGGGTCAAGAAGTCCTGAATTTCATCCCTCCCTCTGAATTCTTTTGGCTCAATTATTTCCTCTCTGAATTTTAAGTACAAAATAAGAAATTTATATTCATTTTTCCTGCTAAGGGTAGGTCTGGAGAGGGATAAATCAGCCTGCAGTGTGCTTGAGTATCCAAAGTGCTGTGGAAGTGCTAATCCAGGATCCTGCTACCCCTGGGGTTGAGGAGAACTCTTTTTCAGTTAAGTGTGGAGCTATAAAGCAGGTTTAGGATGTTTCCCAGTGCCCCATCATGAGAAAGGTGCATGTTGGTTCTCCCCCAATGAACACCCGTGTGACAGTGTGACCAGTGCTCCTCCTGGGAGGGAGGCTGCACTTCCACCAAGGATCAGCCCCAAGGGTTAAGCTTCTAGGTCTGGAAAACGAGGGAAAGCGAGGGGAAGGGAGGGGGAGAATTCCCACAGAACAAAGAGAAAGTTCCACTGCTGCCCTGACATTTCTAAGTCCGACATTTTTAGGACATTGTGGTTGTCTTTATCAATTTCTAATTTTGTGACAAGCTTGCTTTTCAATGGCTTAGTTTTCAACACCAAAGAACTGTCAATAAATGAATAAAATATTTAAATAATGATGATGTGCTGACTTGAGGGCAGACAAAGGCAGGTTCTTAAAGGAATCTGCAGAGAGATGCCACCTGGAGCCATCCAAAAATCTTATTTTCCATAAGTGGATTGGGTAATGGATTAATTTAAGAATACACTAGAATTGTCCCTTCACACCCCATCATTCACCCCTATGCCACAGTGCTGCCCTGGAGCTGCTGGCTTGGGAGGTGGGAATCCCACTGGGCCATGTCTGGATGTTGAGGGGCTGTGTTGGTCCAGGGCAGGTCTCTGAGCTTGGAGGAGCTTTGGAAACCACCTCGTCTGGGAAAACAGAGGGGAAACGACTGGTACTGGTTGTAAGCCTGATTTATTCTGCTCCTGGCTTGGTTATTTTGGTCTGGAACCAGGTTTGGAGCCTTCGCCAGTGCCTTGGTGTGTCAGTCTTGCTTGGTTCTTCATTTACTGATGAATTACACCCCAAGAGTCAGCAGGGGAGGTTCAGGGAAGGAGCTTTTGGCACCATGAAATGGATCTCTGGTGCTTAAAGGTTTATTGAAGTTTTAAAAATGTCAATAAACTCATGTCCACTCTGTCAGACATGAAAACAGAGCCGGGAAATGACCAGCAGAGCTGGCTGGGGAGTGGGAATGAGTGCTGGGGATGGAGCTGCCAGTGCCCATCACCTCTGGGACCTGGACATTCCCCAGGTGTGATGGAACCTGTGAGCAGCACGCGGCCGTGGTGTGTCCCCATGGGGCGCCGAGCCATGGTGGGGGCTGTGCTCAGCAGAACCACTTACTCAGTGGAGTAACCGATAGTCAGAGGTGTAAAATAACATTGCCTGCTCCTCTGACCGCTGGAAAACGGTGTTGGAGGCAGTTTTGGTTAATAGAGGAACGGTTTAATCCGAGAGCTGTGGGGTGGAGGCAGCTCAGCCCCACGCCTGGGCTGTGGGGTGGGCTCGTGGTTCCCGGGGGGGTGCCGGGGCTGTGCCCGCCGTGCCGGAGCGCGTCAGCCAGATGGAAACATCCCGGCGGCGGAGGGTGGAGGCTCACACCAACCCCCCCGGCCCTTTTCGCACCTGCTTTACCAGGCTGACGTTGTTCGCGCTTGTTTCATTCCCCCCCGACACCTTCTGCCGCAAGAGCTGGACACGCTTGAGAAACAGAAACGAGAAAAAAAAGCCCAGAAGAAAGTCAGAGGATCCTTTTTTTTTTCTTTTCCCTTCACTTCCTTCCCAGCTCGGTGCAACACAAGCACTGAGAGGTCTTTTCCCCTGCTGCTGCCGGGTGACTCCGAGGGCTGGGTGAGCCAGAGGGGGCTCGGGGCTGGGGACAGCGAGTCCCACGGCATCTTCCCATCCTGGTTTTTCCCTTAATAAAAGTCGGTTTGATCCAAAACCCCTCAGCCCTCTCCTGCCTGGAGCCAAACCCCTCTAAAGGCTTGCAGAAACCTTCAGTTGGTGTTGTGACAGAGAGATTCTTATCTGCTGATAGCTGTAATCGTGATAGAGCACAGAGGAACTCGTTTCTCCTGTCGCCGTGTTGAAACACGCTTTCTAACGCACAAAAAATCCCATCAAACTCTTCCGGGTGCTGCGCTGCATCCTTGGAGCATCCCGGCCGGCTCCTGCTCCCGCGGGGAGTGGTCCAGCACCCAAAACCCGGCGGTGCCGGGAGGGGACAGGGAGGACTGAGTCACTGCCACCACCTCCTCTGTATCCCAATTCCCAGCCGTGCACTGAATCACGCTCCCCGCGCCGGCGGGGACCTGGCGGCGTTTTCCCACCCTCAGCGTGGGTCAGGTCCCCAAATCCGGGGGACAGGGAGTGAGCAGAGCCGCCTCTGTGCCGAGCGACAGCGGCAAGGAGCATTGCAAGTGTCCCCAGCTCTGGCACCGTCCCGGGGGAGCTCTGCAGCCCCGGTGCTCCCACCGGGACACGCGGGTGCAGCACAGGCCGTGACTGTCACCGGGCGCCAAGACGGGGGCAGCAGGTTTGTGTCACGCCCGGTGCCCCGCTCGCTGCGCCGGGAGGGAAGTGAAGCCCCCGGGGAGCCGCCGAACCGGCCCCTCCAGCCCCTCCAGCCGGGTTATATCTGGCGCCACATTTGCATGGCAGCGAGTCGGCACCTGGCAGAGAAATCCTCGGGGGATCGAGGACACGGAGAGCGGCTGGCAATTGTCACACGCCGGCGACAGGAAAGTCCCAGCAGATGAATGCTTTTAGAAGAATTTACTTCCAACCCGCATGGCTTCAGCCCCGCGCCTCCACCCCGCGGGGTGGTAGTCCTGGGCTCGAAGTGGTGCTCCATGGCCACGGAGGATGTTCCAGGTGCGAGGTGATGCTCCTCATCCTCAAACATGACCCAGGTGTCCCCCACCGACTGGGGATCCCCTCACCCACAGCAGCTCCCTGTTCCCCCCTCGGTCCACCCTCGGGACCCCTGTGAGCAGGGCTGGGGGTGTCATTGCTGCCCCCAGACCCCACTGCCCCCCACCCACAGTGAGCACTGGGGCTCACCCTGCTCCCCCCAGTTCCCCCAGTATCAGCCCCACTGCTGCTCCCCCGGGCACTGGAGAACACTGTGGGGCTGGGGGTGTACGAGAGGGGTCCTGTCCTCCCTCAGGCCCGTTTCCCCCAGCTGTGGCTTTGTACCGGGGGCCCTCCCCTTGTTGCTCCTCAGAGCTGGGCAGAGTCACCCCCATCCCCCCCATCCTGCCCCCCAAGCGGAGAAAGTTAGTCAAATCTGCAGAAACCACAGCAGGGGGAGGCAGCAACACTGTCACCGCTTTGATGTCACCCCTGCACGTCCCACAGGTGTTGCCATCACCCCGGGGCCGCGGTCCCACCGCCGCTTTGCCATTAACTCGTGCGAGAAGGGGAGGATAATGCAAAAATATTTCCTTCCCCACCTCCATCCTGTCCCCACGGTCCCTGGAGCCAGCGGGGCTCGGAGAGGCCACGTGCGAGGCACACGGAGCTGCAGCTGCCATCCAGCCCTCGCACGTGGGGCTGGGGGTCCCGGCAGGGCTCCGGGGGCTGCACGGGGGAGCGCAGGGGGAGCCAGGAAGGTTTCTGAGCAGCAGGGTTGATTCATGCCGGGCCTCCTGTGGTTTCCCCTGCGCTCACCTCCCGGTGCTGTCACACCAAGGGCCCACATGGCAGAGCCCAGGGTGCACTCATCCTGCCATCACTCACCCCCCAGAGCTGGAGGGGAGCCCCGGGGCAGTGTGGGCTGCTGGGCTCCCCTGCACCCACCCTGCACCCAGCCTTTGCCATGCGTCCCACCCCACTCTGCACCGGTCCCTGCACCCCATTTGCAACCCCCACGTCCCCCTGTGCCCCTCTGAACACACCACACACCCCTCACACTCTGCTCTCCCTGCTCCCAACACCTCCTGCACCCCCTGTGCTGCTCCAGTGCCCCAGGGCTTGGTCACAGCTACGGTGACATAGGACCCCCCACCATGGGACATTCCCAACCTCACAGTAGTGCCTGGAGAAAGGAGGATGCAGCACCAGGGGGTGACAGGGTGAGGTCTCCTGAGTGCCACATGCCCACAGGTCGGGGGCACAGGTGCCCCTGGGGAGCAGAAGGCAGGCAGGGGGCAGCTGCCAGCCCTTCCCAGCCCCGTCACGGCCCCTGCACTCTGGGAGGAAGCCGCTCTGCGTTGCTCACCCGGCGCTGGTTATAAATATCCTCCCCATTTTAATGCGGCAGCGATGGGAGCTATTTCGGGCCGGGAACGGGAAGCGAAACCCTGCACGGGTCCTGGCCCCTCGCCCCCGCCCCCGAGGTGGGCTGGGCAGCGCCCAGGGGCCACAAGGCCTTATTTGAAGCCCAGGAGCCGCGCGCCCGCCTTGACCTTCTGTGCCTTCCAGCGGAGCAGGCGGATGGCGCGGAGGCCGAACCGCAGCACCGCGTCGTACTTGAACACCAGCTTGTAGAAGGCGTCGGTGATGAGGGCGCCGCTGGGGTCGGCGTGTTTGAGCGCGGCCATCGGCGTGTACGCCACGTTGGTCTGGTGCCGGAACGGTGGCCGCGCCGCCTCGATCACCCGCAGTGTGTGCTGCACGTGGGCATGGGACTGTCCCCTTCCTGTCCCCACAGCCCCGCCCCAGTCCCAACCTGCCACCATTCCCATCCCACCGCACCCCCTTTCGACCCTGTCTGCATCCCATCCTCATCTGCACCTCCATCCTCGTTCACAGTCACATCCCATCTCCTTCCCATTCCCCTCCTGTCCCCATTCCCATCCCAACTCTTCATTCACTTCCTACCCCCATCCCCAAGCCCCTCCCATTCGATTCCTATCTTTGTCCTACCCCACATCATCCCCATCCCATCCTACCCCTATCTCCATCCCTTCCTATTCCCATTCCATTTCCATCCCAACTCCATCCTCAATTCCTTCCCATCCTATTCCCATCCCATCCACATTCCCATCCCATCACCATCCCTATTCCCATTCCCAGCCAAGCTCAGCCCCATCAGGATGGAGCTGTCTGGGTGCGAGCTGCCCCACTGCTGGTTAGGCATTGTTGTTTCTCATTAGGGCTAATTAACACTTCTCTGCCCAGCCCAACCCACTCTTGCCCTCACCTCTGCAATGTCCTCGGGGGTCTGGCCCAGGCTGGTGAACACATCCCTGGAGTTCCTCAGGTAGAGCTTGGTGAAGATTTCGGCCGTCTCGGGGTCAGTCCGTGAATAGTCGGCGCGTTCGGCTTCCTCGTACAATTTCGTCTCGAATTCCGTCATCACCGGCCCCGGCTCCACCAGGCTGATCCTGCCCGGGGATGGGGTGTTGGGCACTGGGCACCCCCAGATCCCCTGGCCCCGGGGGCTGCAGGGCCACCCTCCCCCTCACTCACGCCACATTGAAGCGCAGCGCCTGCACCACAAGGCTCTCGCAGAAACCTTCCACCGCAAACTTGGAGGCCGAGTAGATGTCATTGAAGACGATGCCTGGATGGTTGGGGAGCCCCAGTCAGGGTTGAGAAGGGGCAGGTCCCCCCGGGGGCACCCCGTGTCCCCCTACCTTGCAGGCCCATGATGCTGCTGATGACGACGATGTGGCCCCCACGGCGCCGCTTCATGTCGGGCAGCACCTCCTTGACCAGGCGGACGAGGCCGAAGAAGTTGGTGTCCATGAGGCTCTGCATGGCCGCCAGGCTCTGGCACTCCAGGGGTCCCGCCATGCCCACCCCGGCATTGCTGACTGTGGGCACGGGGCATCAGTGGGGAATCCCCTGGGCAAGGGGATCCCACACCCTGGGCATGGAGGGTCCCCAGCATGGGATGTCCTGGGTGTGCAGGGTCCCTGGTACAGGGTGTCCCTGGCACAGAGGGTCACTGGTGAATGGGGTCAGGGGGTCACAGAGGGTCCCCAGAATAGGATGTTCTGAGTTTGGAGGGTCCCTGGCACAGGCAATGTCCCAGTACAGAGCCTCCCGTGTGCAGGGGGTCCCTGGCATGAACAGTCCCTGGTGCACGGGGCCAGGGTCACGCGGTGTCCCTGGCACAGAGAGTGCCAGCACTGGGTGTAGTAACGGTCCCCAGCATGGGACAATGTCGGCTGGACAGTCCCCAGAACAGGGGGTGTCCCCATCATGAAGGCTCCCAGTGCAGGGCACCCTCCGGTCACGGCGCGGGGGGGATCCCGGGGCTCACCCAGGATGTCGACGTGGCGCCCGGGGATGCTGTCGAGGCAGGCGCGGATGGAGTCCTCATCACACACGTCCAGCTGTTTGATCTCCAGCGTCCTGCCCAGCGCCGGCCCCGCCGCCGCCGCCAGCGCCCCGCTCCTGCCCACGTTCCTCATGGTGGCGATGACTGGGGGCACAGGCGGCTCAGCCCCCGCGGGCTCTCCCCGGGGGTCGGGGGGCCCCTCCACCCCGCTCACCTCGGAAGCGGCGCTGCTTGTCCCGCGCCAGGCGCACGGCCAGCGCCAGCCCGATGCCGGAGGAGCAGCCGGTGATCAGCACCGTCTTGGGAGCCATGGCACGGCCTCCCCGCCGCGCCCCAGCCCCCCGCCTTTATAGCAGCTGCCC
>VZRL01001701.1:50657-74420 GCA_013397895.1 Origma solitaria | reverse complement strand
CGGGCGCTGCCAAGGCGGGATGCGCCGTGTGACCCGCGCCGCTCCGGGATGCGCGGAGCGCTGTGACCCGCGCTGCCGAGCGGGGATGCGCGGAGCGGTGTGAGCAGCATGGAACCGGGATGTGGGATCTGTCCCGCTCTCTCCCGGGATGCGCGGAGCGCTGTGAGCCGCCCTGGCCCGTGAAGCGCGGCGCGTTCAGCTCTGTGCCGGGATGCGCCGTGTGGTTGGTGCGGTTCCTTTTGTCCCGGGACGCGCGGCTCGGTCCCGCTCTGTCCCCCTCTGTCCCGGGATGCGCGGCACTGTCCCACTCTGTCCCCCTCTGTCCCGGGATGCGCGGCACTGTCCCACTCTGTTCCCCTCTGTCCCGGGATGCGCGGCACGGTGCCGCTCTGTCCCGGGACGCGCGGTGCGGTGCGGAGCGGACGGTGAGGGGCGCCCTGAGCCCGCGCTGGCTCCGCGCTGCGCTCCCGGCCCGAGGGCTCCGTCCCGGGCACCTCCCGCCTGTCCTCCGAGGTGACTCCGAGCCCGGTGTCCCCCATCCCACCCCGCTCCTCTCTGCCCGGTTCTGGGGCACCCCCGGGCTCACCCCGCTGCTTTCCCAGCCCCCTCTGGCTAAAAGCCCTGGGCTGGCTCAAGGCTGAGTGTCCCAGGGCACGGGGCTAAGGACAGCCGCCAGCTTGGGGTGACACAGGGGACACGGGGAGGTGACAAACCGGCTGCTCTGTGTGTCCGAGGCAGCTCAGCACGGGGTTTTCATCTGGTCATTCCCCCTCTGGTGATCTCAAGCACTGGGACCTCTCACTGGCTCCCAGCACCTTCCCAGCCTGCCTGATGTCCCCGCATTTTGGGGTCCCATGGGATTTGTGCTGGTGAAGGTCTCTTCCCTCCAATTTCCCAGGCCAAACCAAGGATTTCCTGGGAAATGCCTGCCCCTGTCCTGTGCCCTTTCTCCCTGATCCCTGCAAGGATGGCCCCGGACCCATGGGCACCTTGGGCACTGTTAACTCAGCTTCCTGTGCCCGGATCAATGAAGGATTAGTGCTCCAGGCCAGGACGAAGTGACAGCGCTCTGGAAGGGACAATTGCACTGTCAGGGTTTCCTGTGACCCCACAGGACACCGTTAACAGCTCTTGGGCTCTCCCGGTGCTCTCCTGGGCACTGCTGCCAGGGTCTGAGCTCCTCCATCGCCTCCAGGAGATGATCCAGGGCACTGCTCTGCTGTGATTCCACCCCCAAAGGGCTCCGAGCACCCAATCCACCACCTGGAAATTCCGCAAGGAGCTGGATCTGGTTCCAGCTAGGGCCATTCCCCATTCCCAGCCCAGGAAGTGAAAGGAGAGATGCGTGCAGCCCTTCCCTGAGCCATTCCCACGCCCACAGGGCTCAGGCTGGCATCCAGCACTGGCCACAGCCTGTCCCCAGCCTGAGGGTGACGCTGAGGTGGCCCTGCAGTTGTGCCTGAATCCTGTGTCCCCCTCAAGGGACACTGTCCGGTCCCATTCCAGACACTCCCTGTCTCTGGCTGCATCCCATCACCTTCACTGCTCGGTCTCCTGCCTGAGGGACTCCCACATTGCTGCTCGGGGCCCACCTGATGCTCCCTTTGCTCTGCTTTTCAGTTCCAGGGGGAATTTGGGGACAGCTCTAGAAGTTGCACTCCCAGTGTGACCTTCAGCTCATTCCCTTTGACTTTCGGATGCCTTTTGGGGTTTTTCTACCTTCAGCCCCTCCTGTGCCTTTCCCCCCGTTTCCCTCTTTTCTCCATTTTCTCCCTTTTTCCCCCTTTTCTCCCTTCTCCCCCTTTTCCTGCCACACCTGTACCCAACTGGCCCTCCAAGCAACATCTGGGCCACATCTGGGCTGTGCCCATCTCAACCCACGCCTGCACCCACAGCTCTGGTCCCTTCCCAGGGATTTCCCCCCCATTTCCCTTTCTTACTCCCACATCCAACAACCCCGCAGAACGAACGCGGCCATGCTCCAAAAGCTTTTTGACCTCTCTGAGTGTTTTCCCCACGTGTAAAACCCCATCCACGGCAGGTTTTGGAGGAAAAGCTGGAATCGCTGGCGCGGAAATAAAAGGTCCGTGTTCCTCGCTGCCTGCTCTGTGGGTTGAACATCAATAACAGGCAAAGGGCCGGGCCCTTCTCTCCCTATTCGCAGCCTTTCCGCGGTTAAATCCAAGATCCTGACAGCAGAGCCAGATGTTATCGGATCCTGAAGGCTGGGATCGTTAGCTGGCTGCTGCTCCCCCGTGGAACAGCCCCTAGCAGGGAGGTTGTTAGCGCGTTGTTAGCACACCACTGACAGCAGTCCTTGCAAGTTCAGCCTCTGGCACTGCAGAGGGGAAAAGGAGGAGGAAACCCCACCCCAAAAGCATCTGGAATTGGGGAAAATAACTCCGTAAATAAAAATACTTCAGCCCAGCCCGAAGTAAAGCAGGTGCACAAACCTCTGCGGGGTAAGAGCCCAAATTATTTCCATCTAAGGTGGGTTTTTTTAAAAAGAATTTTTTCTTAAAAGTTTAAATATTGCAGCTACTGCTGAGATCTGCTTCAGGATGTTCAGCTGTGATCCCAAACCCAGGAACTTCACCAGACAGGGAGGGGAAAGGAGGAATTAAAATAACTCACCAAGAATTGTTTTATCACCAGAGCTTATTTTCCTGAGTGTCCCAAATCACTCTATGAGATTAAATAGCGATGGAGTTGCTCCTTGTTGGAATCGTTTCACTGGGAATGGCTGTGAAATTCAGCTGGGCTCGCTCAGATGTTCCCAGGACCAGGGCTGGGATTTCTGGGATTTCCAGCACTTGTGCTTTGCTGTGGGAGAGAAAATAAATCCTGCAAATCCCCCGAGCTGCACTCCATGGCCTCACTGACGAGTGGGAAGGCTCATGAGGCTCATCTGTCACTTTTAACCCCAAAACAAGTTCCTCTTTTTGCCCCTGCTCCCCAAACCGTGAAGATTCTCCTCTTCCCCAGCCATTGTGACCCACCAGGGCCGGCAGAGCGTGTCCAGAGGGCCACCACCCCTCGGATGGGCAGTGCATCCGTGGGGCAAAGGGCTGGGAGAGCAGGGGAAGCCCTCAGCCAAGGATTCCTGAGCTCTAGGCCTGGACTGGGCATCCCTCGGAGGGAATCAGGGGCTTTGGGATCCATCCATGCATTGCAGAAATACAGCCAGGGACCCCTGGGGTGTCTTGGTCACAGGCAGAGCGCTCCAAGCTCACGAGAAAAGTTGATTTGCACAAAATCCTGGAATTTTTTGCCCGCCCACCCTGCAAGCATCAGGTTGTTCTTACTTTAGAGAAGGGGAAAATGAAAATATTTGTAGCAGGCACAGGGATCTGGTTTGAACTGGTTTTCCTTTTTGCCATCCCTCACATTCTAGGATTGTGCAGGGGGTGATCACAGCCAGGCCTGCAATGACCTGATCCATTGGAATATCAGGATAATAAAATCACCCTGGATCCCAAGGAATTCACCTGCAGCATTTTCCTGCTGGATGTAGTGGCAGTGTTATCCCTGAGAGTGCTTTTCTCCCCTCAGGAATGAGGACTCCTTGGAATTTCTCAGGATCCAGAGGATTGGGCAGCGTGGAGCACCAGAGATGTGTCACAGACCCCTCTGTTGCAGGAGGGAACAAAAAAAATAAAATAAAAACAGGTTAATAAAACAAACTCCGGATCTTTATTGCAGATAAACAAGATCAAATCAATCAACCTGAATTAGTCTTTCTCAAAAAATCAGAAATTCCAGGGTTTTAAGGCTTCCCACATTCCAGCAGCCGTTTATTTCAGGAGCTCTTTGAGCAGCTTTTCCATTTTATCCAACACCAATCAGAAGCAAATTATTTTCTCTCTCCCTGTTGGGAGCAAGTCCACAAATAATTGAGATTTGACTGAAGGAGACCATTAAGCTCCATTAAGACCCTGAGTAATTGAGTGGTGTGGGTGAGTTCTGTGTTGCTGTAGTCCCTCCTCATTCCAACTCCCAATAAAACCAGGGAAAACTCAATCATTTCACTCGGTCTCGTAATTCTGATGGGTTTGGGGTGTGCTTAGATTGGGAAGAGATTATAAATAATTAACAAATCATCCTGGAATGAGGCGGGGGAGCACTGGAAGAGGGAGGTGGTGGATCCCCCACCCCCAGAAGTGTCCCAGGCCAGGTGGGACAGGGCTTGGAGCACCCCGGGGCAGTGGAACGTGTCCCAGGGGGTGCAATAAGGTGAGCTTTAAGGTCCCTTCCATCCCAAACCGTTCCAGGATTCTCTAATCCCAAGTTTTTTACACAATGTTTACTTTTCTCTCCGATTTTCACCCTTTAAACAGGCAGAGGAAAAATTAAAATCCTCAGACGCAAAATCCTCTCCTTTAGGACAGCACAGACTCTTCCCAACTTTATTCCCAGCCTCTGGATTTCAGTCCATCCCAGAGAGGTTTTCCCTTCTGCGGGGAAGATTAAAATTAAGATTAAAATGGAATTTAAAATCATCACCACCAAAGGCCCATTTGAAGTGCCCCAGCTCCCCAAAGGTTCCAGCAGCATCTGCCTTGTGCTTTTTCCCTCTCTCCCGATGAGGTGTAGTTTGTCCTGGAAATTGGAACAGGCTCATTTAACAACGTTTAGGGCCAGGCCTCAGTGGGGCAGAGTTTTGGGATAAATCTTGGAGTGTGACGGAGCCGTTAGACACACCTGTTATCTCCAGTGGTGCAGTTTCAATCTCAGAATTATTATAAATTGCATCAAACCACCTCGTTTATATTATATAATACATATCTCTTGTATAATAATTATTATCATTATTATGATGTAATTATTGTAAATTACATCAAACCACCTCGTTTATATAATATCATAAATACATTGTATAATAATTATTATCAGTATTACGATGTAATTATTGTAAATTACATCAAACCACCTCGTTTATATTATATTATATATATAGTATAATAATTATTATCATTATTATGATGTAATTATTGTAAATTACATCAAACCACCTCGTTTATATAATATCATAAATACATTGTATAATAATTATTATCAGTATTACGATGTAATTATTGTAAATTACATCAAACCACCTCGTTTATATAATATAATACACTCTATACATTGTATAATAATTATTATCATTATTATGATGTAATTATTATAAATTACATCAAACCACCTTGTTTGTATAATGTATTTTGTATAATAATAATTATTAAAATTGTTATGTTGTAATTATTGTAAATTACATCAAACCACCTCGTTTATATAATATAACACAATATATACCTTGTATAATAATTATTATCATTATTATGATGTAATTATCATAAATTACATCAAACCACGTCGTTTATATTATATAATACAATATCTATATTGTATAATAATTATTATCACCATTATGATGTAATTATTGTAAATTACATGAAACCACCTCATTTATACTATGTAATATCTATATTGTATAATAATTATTGTAATTATTACTACGCAATTATTATAAATTACATCAAACCACTTCATTTATATCACATACTATATATTATATATATTATCATAATTATCATGATGTAATAATTATAAATTATAAACCTCCTCATTCCAGCCCAGCTCTGCTCTCCATCATCAGCTGGAATTGAGAGGAATCCTCCTGGTGTCCAAACGTTTGTGTGGATGAAACAATTTGTGCTGCTGGTGGGACAGACACGGCTCTAAGGCCAGGTTTAATGCTAGGCTGTGCCTTAGGCTGGCTCTCCCTGTGGCGTTTCCCATTTTTCTGGATCAAAAGCAGGATAAAGTCAGTGAATGGTCTGTGGGATGCTTCGTGGCTGGAATTTGTTGTGTGAGTTATTGCTCTGGATTCAGGAACCCAAACACTGCCCAGGAAAATCATGGAATGGTTGGGGTTGGAAGGGCCCTGAAAGTCCATCCATGGAGATTCGTGTCTGTGTCTCTGGAGGGGTAAAGGGGACCTTGTGGCTCTGCACAGCTCCTGCCAGGAGGGGACAGCCGGGGGGGTCGGGCTGTGCTGGCAGGGAACAGGGACAGGAGGAGAGGGAACGGCCTCAGGCTGGACTGGGGAGGCTCAGGGTGGACAGCAGCAGGAATTTCTCCATGGAAAGGGTGGTCCTGGCTGATTTTCCCAGCAGATCCAACAGTGCCTGTGGGGTTGGGCATGGGGTGACCACAAGGGACATTCGTGTTCCAGAGAATCATGGGAAGGTTTGGGATGAAAGGACCTTAAAGATCATTTAGTCAAACAGGGGCAGGGACACCTCCCACTGTCCCAGGCTGCTCCAAGCCCCAATGTCCAGCCTGGCCTGGGACACTGCCAGGGATCCAGGGGCAGCCACAGCTGCTCTGGCAATTCCAGCCCAGCCCTCCCCACCCTCCCAGACAGCAATTCCCAATTCCCAAGATCCCATCTAAACCTACTCTCTTTTCGTTTAAAACATTCCCCCTTTTCCTATCACCCCAAGCCCACAAAAAATTCCCTCTCCATCTCTTTCACAACTCCTGGAAGTCCTGAATATCCTCACAGTCCGTGCCGTGTCTGGGGCTGAACTACGGAACCACAGAATCCCAGACTGCTTTGGGTTGGGTGGGACCTTCAGGACCATCTCATTCCAAACCCCTCCGTGGGAGGATGGAATTGTTCAGGATTTGGCTCCTGCCCGTGGTGCCGTTGTTGCCCCAGCAGGACGTGGATGTTCCTGTTCCTGGTTTGCTGTGCTCCCACCCCCAGCTCTGGCTGCAAAACTCAGCCCTGTGGTGTCAAATAATCCAAATAATCCCATGCCCTGCTGTGCCAACGCTGCCTGGCAGGGGAGCAGCAAATCCCTGGAGAGGACGGGGAAGAAATGGGTCGCATTTAATGAACCAGTGACAAACGGGGCTGCTCAATCCACTGGGTGGCCATGATGATGGCAACGAAATTTGAAATTTCCGTCCTGGAAATCATTAAAAAAACACATTGAAAATGTGTTCCTTCCCGAAGATTGGCTGTTGGACAAACGAGGAGTGAACAGGGATAACTCCAGGACGGCTGACATCCCAAAAATAATGAGTGTCTTGTGTATTATCAGCAGAAAAAGTCAGGAAAAAAGGGAATTCTTGTGAAGGCAAAGGGAAATATTAATCCACAACACTCCTGCTGCTGAAGTTGCCCCTGTTGCACTATGGAAATGAACCTTGGGAATTCTCTGGAATAACGCAATCAAAGCGAGTTTATTTCCCTGAATAAAATGAAATCCCATTGGAGCCTCTCCACTCTCCTTCATCATGCAGGGGGAAACAATTAAATTGTTCAGGAGCTCCTCACTACAGCCACTCCATACTAAACCAGGATGGATTTTATTAGTGGGAGATGTTTCCACAGGCATGGAATGACTTTGGAGTGCACTCTGCTGGTCCTGGGCCAAAGGATCGAGCACCCCCCGATGCTGCTTTGCTTTGCAACCCCAAATCCACTCAGGATTCAGTTCCCTTTCCAGAAAAACCCAGTGTGATTAAAGATGAAAAGGAATACTTTATTTTAAGCCAGTTTTGAGGCGAGTTGAAGGGATGCTGGTCCATGTTTCCTCCTGGACCGCGTGGGATGGAACCTCTTGGGAAGGCGCTAAGGGATCAGTCTCACACTGCCCAGGAAGCTGGAGAGAAATTAAATTTTCCCTGCGCTATTCCACTGCAAGGGTCACTGATGAGTCCTGGCCATGGACAGGGAGCTCAGAGGTGTCTGGAAAAAGCGTTAATAACATTTCAGCAGGGTGGATGCTGTGGAGATGGATTAGGATTTGGAATATTCCCAACAGAGGTGGTGTAAGGTGTGAGGGTGGTGAGGCACTGGAATTGATTCCCAGAGAATTATGGAATCACTGAAGCTGGAAAAGAGCTCCAAGGCCACCGAGTCCAGGCTGTGCCCAATGCCCACCTTGGCACTGAGTGCCACAGCCAGGAATTCCTTGGGCACCTCCAGGGATGGGCACTGCAAACCTCCCTGGGCAGCCCTGCCAAGGCCTGAGCGCCCTTTCCATGGAGAAATTCCTGCTGCTGTCCACCCTGAGCCTCCCCAGCCCAGCCTGAGGCCGTTCCCTCTCCTCCTGTCCCTGTTCCCTGCCAGCACAGCCCGACCCCCCCGGCTGTCCCCTCCTGGCAGGAGCTGTGCAGAGCCACAAGGTTCCCCTGAGCCTCCTTTGCTCCAGGCTGAGCCCTTCCCCAGCTCCCTGAGCCATTCCTGGGGCTCCAGGGCCTTTTCCATGGTGATGATTTCACTGCCTGGGACCTTCTGATCATATTTATCTCTCCCACAGCAGCAGCACAAACCCGAGTGTGGTCTCACCTTGACAACCAAGGACAAGGACCCTTCCAGCAATCCTCCCCTGCACTCTCAATCCAATCATTCTTCCCAATCCAGACCAACGAAAGGAACCTCAGCATAAAACCGAGCAGAATTTGGGATCAGGTGCATTCCGAGGCAGAGCTGAGGTGAAATCGATGGGAATGTCTCCTGGCTCTCAGACAGGGCTGTAATTGTGTAATAAGCACCGAGTTTGCTGCAAAATCTGTCTTTTAATTCCCCTCCCGTTTACGAGGCACTTCACACACCTGCCTAATAATTTGAACAATAATAGCTCACGGCAACTGAGCTTTGCAGGTGAATTCCAGACATTAATTGCTCCTTTTCCATCTCTTTTCAGCCAAGATGTGTTTCTATTCCTGTTCCACATGAGTCAGGCTTTTCCTTCTCCTTTTTAATGTCTCTTTTTCATCTGTGCAAGCTGGGCTCGAAAGGGGAACCTTTTCAGTTCAGTTTGGATGAAAACATCATCAAGTTGCTCCATTTGGAGCAACCTGATTTTCGTGGTTTTTCGACGGGATGGACAGAAAGGAGCTGCCCACAATGGACATTCCCCACGTCAGCGTGAAGGTGATTTTTAATTTTTGCACCCACCGATTTTCCTGGAGAAACTGGGGAAGGAATTGGTGACGGATGTGACAGGATGTGGAATCTCACAGAGATTCCTGTAGGGAATTGTCCAATAAATTAAAACATCAAATATTCCAGCAATCTCTCTGGCATTCCATTCAAATTCCTGCATTTTGAGGGCAATGCATATTTGGCCACTTTATTAACAGCCTATCAATTATTTATGTCATTTCTGTATTATTCATAAAATGGAAAAATAAAGAGGGTTTCCCTACGGAAGTGCACAAGTGGGAATAGAAAGAAGGCAAAAACCTCTCCCATACAATAATTATTCGAGGATAATCATGGAATTTTAGAGATCACATTTCAGATGGGTCAGCTCTTCTTTGCGCAAGAGGTGGTTTGGATTATTTTCACATGGAACTGGGAGTTTCCACCCAGTTGTTGGGATGAAAGGGTTTCATTTAGGACTCGAGCCAGATTCCAGAGGGAAAGGGCTCGGAATTTGCTGTCCTGATTTAATAATTCAGCTTTGCTGTTATTTCAGAATACCTTGAATTCCCCTCAGGTTTTACAGCCATCAGCGAGGGCAGAGAGGCACCACTTTGAGGTGGTTTGTGGGGCAGAGGTGCTCCCTGGTCCAGGAATTTGGGATAGACTCTGAGGAAGGTAAAGTCTGGAATTTGGGATAGACTCCAAGGAAGGTAAAGTCTGGAATTTGGGATAGACTCTGAGGAAGGCAAAGTCTGGAATTTGGGATAGACTCCGAGGAAGATAAAGTCTGGAATTAAGGATAGACTCCAAGGAAGGTAAAGTCTGGAATTTGGGATAGACTCCGAGGAAGATAAAGTCTGGAATTTGGGATAGACTCTGAGGAAGGTAAAGTCTGGAACCACAGCTGGGCCAAGAATTCCTCCAGGAAACCCAGCAAGGGATGAGTATCCCAGAGAGCATTGATGACAATGAACTTGGAACGTCACTTGTGGGGGTTTTTCCAAAACTAATTTGTCAAGGAACAAAGGAATTCGTGGATTCAAGGAGTCTCACTCATCCCATTCCTGTTGTTTGGGATTTACCTCCAAACCAAACCCTTTATCCCATAAATCTGACACCTGAGGGAGCCTTGTTGGAGCATTCCCTGCACAGGGAATGGAAGTGATTCCTCTGGAGTTGGGAACATCTCCAAGCCTGAATTCCTTACCTGAAACTGAGAGATCCTTCTTTATCCAAGGTGGGAGAGCCTTCATTCCCAGCAGATCTTCAGAAAGGGATAAAATGCTGAATTAATCCTAATCAAATCCATGGTGTTAATTCCTTTAGCATAAACCATAGTTTGAGGCTCAGATTGGACCAGGGCTCCACAGGGAGATTGGGAAATGCTCTCGAGCACAGGGTGAGATTGATGGGATTGTGCAGGGCCAGGAGTTGGACTCTGATCCTTGGGACTCCCTTCCCTCTCTGGATATTCCATGATTTTAAGCAAAGATTCCACTCTGAGCCTCATGACTCAACGGGAAGGTGTCCCATTCCCATTTGCAAATTTTGCCTCTGCGGAAATCATTCCAAAATAATTTCTAACCCAATTTTATTTTGTGTTTGATATTCCATGAATAAAAAGGTCACTTTGCCATCCAACTTCGAGTCACATTTGGATAAATTCATATTAAACCCGGTTTTGGCAATAATTTTGATGGTGATTCTTTAAGGGACCCTAAATCACTCATTTGGGATGAATTTCAAAGTCATCAGGTGCTTAAATCAGGATCTGATGCAGATTGATGATAAAAAAATCAAGATTTTATGGATTATATGAGTTCTTTTGTAGTGCTGCTTGTGGGGTCTTGTGGATGAAGAAAAAAATGCTCTGGGAATGATTTTCCCTATAAAAGGAAGCTTGGAATGGACCTTAGAACCCTTATGGGAGTCAAGAGATTTAACAGGATGGAAAAGCAACTCCCAAGAGCTGAGTGCCCTCATTCCCACCTAAAACAAATGGGAGAAAAACCTCAAATAACCCCAACCTCTTTTGCCTGGAAAACTGGGAAAAATACGGGAGTGAAAATTCCTACAAGGATAAAAGAGGGAAAGAGGGATTGAAGGATGGGCTGACTTAGCCATGGAATAGCTCTGCCTCGCCTGCCTTTGATGGAAAGGATAATAAAGGATTTTCTCCGAAGCCTGGGCTGGTAAATAATTGTGTCTGGCTGCATCCTGCACTCTGGAATTCCCCGGTGTGGCTCACGGTGGAGGCTGGGATTTCTTTTTGCCTTTAATTATCCCAATATGATAAGAAGAACTTGTTCTCCTCTGCCCCAACAGGGAGCAGGGAGAAGCTCCCAACTTTAAATAATTTATCCAGAGCTGCACCTTTGCTTGGCCTCAGGCAGCTCCATCCTGGATTAAAACACGGGAAGAATGGGAAAACACGGGAAGAATTGGAAAACACAGGAACAATTGCAAAATAGGTTCTGTGTTTAATAAACACCACCCAGAATTTGTTTTCCAGTCGCAGTTTTAAAGGAATCTGAAGGATTTAACCCTGGATGTGGGTGTGGAAACAGAGGCCTCGTGTCTTTAGCATCCTCCGCCAGGGAAATCCCACAGGGAAGTGGCAGGATTTGTAGGAATTGTGTCAGCAAGGAGATTTATTTGGGATAAAGGGATCCAGGGGCAGCCACAGCTTCCCTGGGCAACCTGAGGCCTCTCCACCTTCCCAGCCAAGAATTCCTTCCTAAAATATTCCCACCAGGAGATAAAACACCCCACCAGCAGCTGGGTAAAGCCACGGAATTCCCTGGAAGTACAGGAACCTCAGGATACTGAGAATGAGCAGAGAATTGCCAGCAGGGAACGTCTGGAAAGGCCAATTTATATCCTCCGAAAGGATAAAAGGAAAATAGGAGTGCCCAACAGGTGATGTGGGTGTGCACATAAAAAGGGATAAATAGGATGAAAAATAGAGACAACTGAGAAAAACCAAATGTTGGATGGATTTCCCTTTGTTGTCCATAAGGAGAAGGAATCCAAGAGTCTGAATCCTCCGTCTTTTTGAAATGGAAGTGATGCAGCAAAAATTGCAAGATAGGAGAGGCAAAAAACCTCCAAGTGCTGCGTGTGGCGAAGTTGCATTTCAATTTTGCTGCATTTTTCATTGCTTTTGGTCATGAAAAAACCCCAAGAGAAAATGCTGAGATCTTGAGAGTCAGATCTTGGTGAGTTTAAAATATCCAAAAAAAAAACCACGGGGAAGGGCTTGGGAAGCTCCGAAATTGGTTGTTTAATTCAATATTCTGCTCAGCCTCCAAATTCTTTCCAAAGGAAAGAGTAATTAAGGCTGAGGAAGCAAAGGGTAGACAAGGATCGCAAAGGATCATTTCCATCCTGGTTTTATCTCGGATAAATTACAACGGAGACATCGCACACCTTTTTATCTCTCAGATGTGAAACCAGGTTCTCAGATAAGGGAAATGTAGCAGAGCCGAGTTATCTCATTTAAGGAGAGCGTTTGACTTTGTTCCTCACGGGGAATTATTCCCAAAGGTGGAGATGGGGGGGATTCATCCCTGGATTTCCAAGGGGTCCGTGTGTGCTGAGCAGGAATTTCATGGGAGGCAGAGAGGGAAGTGCTCTGCCTTTGTCAGGTCCTGTTTAATATGGGAATTAATCACAGACAGAACTCCAGAGCAGAAATTTGGGATTTAACAGGTGCTTGTCCCAAGGAGTTTGGCTCCAGAGAATCCGATTTGTTTGGGTTGGAAGGGATTTTCAAACCCAGCTTGTTCCAAGGGCAGAGACACCTTCCACTATCCCAGGTTGCTCCAAACTTCATCCAACTTGGCCTTGGACACTTCCACCTGCTCTGGCTCGTCAAGCTCAGCCCAAGGACTCCTCCCTCTGCCCGGTGGGACATGGGAATGCTGAATTCATCCTTGATGGATTTATTTCATATTTCCCAAACCCCAAGTGAAGGAATTTCACCGTGATTTTGCCATCAGTGCAAATGGCAAATTCGACCAGAAATTAAATTCATGGAATCAGAGCTTAAATTCATGGAATCAGAACTTAATTTAGCGACTTCTGGAATTCTTTGGGCACAACCTCCTTCCCAAAGCAGTGCAAAGTTAAATGAGGCAACCCAGAGTTCAGGATGGTTTATTTCTGGATGTCTCCAAGGATAAAGATTCCTTCTCACAGTAAGGACAAATTCACACATTTTTCCTTCTAGGAACTTCTCCTGCTTCATCTGTTTGCACAGTTTTCCCGAGGAGCCAGGGCTTTATTCACACCCTCCAAACTCTTTGAATCTTGAAACAAAAACCCCAAAACCATTTGAAATGGGAAATCAGAGCTGGCTCCACCAGGGTGAGGCCTGAAAGATAAAAAGACCAATCCAAAGGATAATTGTCCAGCCCAAATAATTATTTATCTTGGCAAGAGTCAGAATTCCATGTCTTGGGGATTTGGGGAGGAAGCAGAAGTTTCACACCTGGAAAATTGAGCCAAACCTCCCATGGCCAGAGGTGAAGGTGGTGTAAAATCCTGGAAAATCTCATGCTCCCTTCAGGAGTGGGCTGCTCCAGCCTGGATCCCCAGGAGAGTCACAAATCGTGCCAGGAAGCCTGGGCTCCTCTCTCCATGGTCCTGCCAGGACCCTGCTCCAGGCCGAGCTCCTCTCTCCATGGTCCTGCCAGGACCCTGCTCCAGGCCAGGCTCCTCTCTCCATGGCCCTGCCAGGACCCTGCTCCAGGATGGGCTCCTCTCTCCTTGGTCCTGCTCCAGGCAGGGCTCCTCTCTCCATGGTCCTGCCAGGACCCTGCTCTAGGCCGTGCTCCTCTCTCCATGGCCCTGCCAGGACTCTGCTCCCCTGGTTTTGGGATTGAGGGAACACTTCACCCTTTGGGCAGCTCTTTTGGGAAGGAACAAGGATGCATCCATGAATAATAATCCATGACAAACAATTCCAATGCCCATAAACAGCTGGAATTGGGAAAGGAGGACCTTTAAAGCATTCACAGGGACCTGAAGCTGCCATTGAGTGAAGGTTTCTGTGTTTTCTCTTCATTTCTGTCACTGACGGTGATGATTTAGGAACTTGGATGAAACAGTGGCTCCCATTTCTTCCCCAGGTGCCTGCAATGCTCTCAGGGAGCTGTTCCCCAGCGAATCCCGTCAGAATAATGTCTTTCCCTGGATTATCTCCCTCTGGAAGGGAGCACAGACTGTTATTGCCACTCAGAAACCTTCCCTCTGCGTGGCCATGGATGAGGGAGCTCAGAGGCACCTTCCAGAAATGAAACTTCGGTGAAATCTGAAATGATTTTCTGCTCTGCTGGTAACCTTTGGAATAAAGATGGAGTGAATGGTGAGTGGGGCTGTGTTAAACAATTCCCTCAAGGGGAAAGGCCGGAAAGATTTCACAGTCACCGCCCCGGACCTACTTTATAAAGTTATTATTTCATAGCTTTAAATCTCACAGCAGCACAAACCAACAGCCTTGGATCAGCCAGATGGAGAAACCACTTAAAATTAATCCATGTGGCACAGGACAGGGAATTCCTGGTGTTTGTGGGATCAGCAATGCTCCTGCCAGGGGAGGGGGTCAGGGCTGGGCTCTGCTCCAGGGGCAGGTTCAGACCATCCATCACCACCTAACCCTGCTCTGGCTCAGCCTCCAGGCTCCCAAAAATCCAGGGGGAGTTTCAGTCCCTGGGATGAGGATGGATTGCATGGAAGTGTCTCTAGATTGTGTCAGCATCATTCCAGCCCACGGAATCATGGAATCATGGAATGGTTTGAGTTGGGAGAGACCTTAAAGCCCACCCAGTGCCATCCCTGCCATGGCAGGGACACCTCCCACTGTCCCAGGCTGCTCCAAGCCCCAATGTCCAGCCTGGCCTGGGACACTGCCAGGGATCCAGGGGCAGCCACAGCTGCTCTGGCAATTCCAGCCCAGCCCTCCCCACCCTCCCAGCCAGGAATTCCCAATTCCCAATATCCCATCCATCCCTGCCCTCTGGCACTGGGAAGCCATTCCTTGTGTCCTGTCGCTGTCCATCTAAAATTTCCCTCTCCCTCCTTTTTAGAAGCCTTTTTTAAAGTGGGTTTGGGCTCTGCTCCCACAGAACAGGAACAGGAGGAGGTTTGGATTGGACATCAGCAGGAATTTCTCCATGGAAAGGGTGGTCAGGCCTTGGAAAGGGCTGCCCAGGGAGGTTTTGGAGACCCCATCCCACCCAAGCATGTGGCAGAACCTGGGAGAAGATGCCAAGGAATCCTTCCTTGCTCAGGACTTCCAGGTGCACTCAGGGATGGAGATTACACCTTTATTCTTCAACATAAATTCCATCAGCACTTGAAATGGCCCATGCAGGACACAAATCTTCTTTTTGTGTCCACTTCCCACCAAATCTCATTCTTCTTTCATGCCCCTGCTTCTTTTTCCCCATTTTTCCAACACTTCCTGCTTATTAGTGATCAGAGGAATGATTTTATTTGCTTGTGACTCCAGAAATTTTCAATCATCCGGCACGATTGGCTGCACGTGGAGAATAATGTAACATATGCTAAGTGTATGCATGACCTATTTAAAGGGATGGATAATTTTCCTGGTAAAACTCTTTTAATGGGACGTGGCTGCCACACTTCAGTGAGTGGAAAATTGGGATTTTGAGGAACGTTACAGTTTGTGTGGAGAGAGAAGCGAGGCAAAAACAGGAGCCAGGTGTTTATCTGAAAAGGAAGTTCATTGTTTGGAATCCAGAGGTTGTGGAAATAACCTGGAATGGTGGAGGTTAAAAGGATCAGAAACATGGCCAAGACCCTTAGGAATTTTGCCAACATGGAGGCATTTAAGCAGGAGCTGAAATATTCAGGAAAAATTGTTACTCTGATCTTGGGTATTGCTGAAATCCAAGGAAAATACTCAGGAGTTGAAGTCCTCGGCAAAACTTCCACTTTGTTCTTGCCCATTGTTGAAATCCAAGAAAATCCTCAGGTTTTGCTTCCTTCAAAGCTCAAATTCCTTAAATGCATTACAGGTCTTGATTTTAAAGTATATATTGTACTATTTAAAATTCCTCTTTTCTAAAGTTGTGAAAAATGGGCCATTTTGGGATCAGTGGTCACAAATTAAAAATCATCACGAGCTGAGTCACCCCAAGGTGGTGGTGGGGGGGGTTCTCTCCCTTCCCCAAAATTCCCACCTGAAGTTCCCGCTAAATCCAGAGCTCCCACAAACAGATCCAAACTGGATTTCAGGTCTTCAGGTGGTGTCGGAGCCACTGAAAATCCAAGTGGATAATGACATTTCTTGAGAAAAATTCCCTCTCTTTTCAAGGGGTTAAAATCCTGCTGGAGCCTGGGCCAACTGGGACAAACTGGTATTCCAAGGTCCCCCTGTCAGGGACACCTGCAGCCTGAAAATTTGGAATTTTCCCTTTTGGATGGGTGAGGGAAAGCACTGAGATCATTCGAACACAGAGATAAATCCTGAAGTAGCTCCACAGGGCCTTTGTTGCTTTGGGATTGGGAATCCTGCAGGGCACACCTGGATGTTCCCAGCCCATCCTGCTGAGTTGGAAATTCTTTGGATGCAAAGTGACCAAATCTGGGTGGGCTGAACCCACCTGGGACTCTGACAGAGAGGGAGTGGCACTGACCTGACAGGAGGGTTGGAATATCAATCCTTTGAAATCAATCCTGGAGTTTTATTTGGATACAAATTCCCTGCTGTGGGAGCTCCACTTCCAGGACGCACAAGGAGAAGGAAAGGAAGGCACAAGAAGGAATTTTCCCACCAGCACAGGCAGAGCCAAGGCTTTCCCAGTTTTTTCAATCAATCCCGGAGTTTTTATATGGATACCGATTCCCTGCTGTGGGTGCTCCACTTCGAGGACGCACAAGGACAAGGAAGGGAAGGCACAGATTGAAGGAATTTTCCAACCAGCACAGGCAGAGTCCAAGATTTTCCCATTTCTTTCCCATCCAACCTCTGCAGACTTTTATCTTTCTGATAAGGCAACAGCCACAACTTGGTCAGGCACCATTTTCTGCAGTCCCAAAGGGCAGGAGGAATTTTTTGCAGGGATCACTAATCGCAGCTCATGGAAAAATAAAGGGCACCCGCAGATGAGAGCCAAGCAGACTGGATTTTTTTTTTCCATCATGCTGATTTTCGTCATAAAATAAAATTGACATTATTTTTTTCCCTTGTCTGAAGCACAGAGTCCAAGTTCCTTTGGCTCATCTGGAGGTCTAAGGAGGAGAGGAGGATTTTGTGGAAAAGCCAACGGGAGAAAGGGATTTTTGCCAGGGTTTACAAGTCCAGAAGGAGAGTTCTGGACTCGCAGAGAATTCTCATCTCCAGGGGGAGGCTGGAATAATTAATGGAGCAGAAATTCATTGGGAGTCCCTGGCTATGACACCTCTTGTGCAGCTCCTGAGCTGCAAATCCTGGAGGATGGAGAGCCCAAGGATAGCACGGATTTTCCTTGCATTTATACTCACCATCCACTCCTGGCCACCACTGGATCAGCAGGAATTTTGATCTGGGAATGCAGGTGACATTCCCAGGGTGATGCTGCCCACAGAAACTGTGGCTGCCTCACCCCTGGAGTGTTCCAGGTCAGGTTGGATGGGGCTTGGAGCAAACTGGTGATAGAGAAAATGTGCACTGGTGTCTTCCCAAACAATTCCATGGGAATACCATCCTGGGATTTCTTGCTAACAGGCCTGTGGGATAGCTGAGTGCTCCACCACAGGAATTTGTTTGGGATGAAGTGAGGGGCGGTGAAAAGGAGTGAAAGTTGCCCAAATTCTAGGGATTGGATTTCTGAAATCAGAAAAGAAAGTCAGAAGGGCAGGCAGGAGAAGAAAGGCAAGAAAAAAGTTTAAAAATCTGGGGGGAAAAATTCTGCACTGAAGGGCAAAGAAGCAAATGGCATGGCATGAGCTGAAGTGCAGGGAAATGGACCAAAGCTTGCCAAAAGCAGCCTGACTGAAATCCCAAATTCCGAGAGGAAGTGGAACAGCACTGGGGACAGGAGATATGGCCAAAAGAAAGGTAAGTGGAACAAAAGGGGAAAATTTGGAAATGGAGCTAATCCAAGGCAATGGATTGAGATGAAATGAGGGGCAGTGAAAAGGAGCGAAAGTTGCCCAAATTCTAGAGACTGAATTTCTGAAATCAGAAAAGAAAGTCAGAAGGGCAGGCAGGAAAAGAAGGTGAAGAAAGGAAAGGTTTAAAAATCTGGGGGAAAAAAGCTCAGGGCTCCTCATACTGTCCCAAAATATGGTTCTTCCTGGCTGTGGACTGTTTTCCCATGGAAAGAACAGTTTGGGTTTGATTTATTGAAGTACAAAATCTGAGTGATGACCTCCAGGGCACTCCAGGCTGGCTGCAGGAGAAGCAGGGAATGTTGCCTCTTCTAAAGTAGGGAAGATTTATATTTCTGTGACATTGGATAAATCTCCACCATTTATTCCCAATTCCTTCCCTAAAGGGCCAAGTTATCTTTAAAACCAAGAACACAATCGCTGTCGTGGGATATTTCGTTCCTGCCAATACAACAGCTGTAATTGGAGCAGTTTCTTTGTGTGGGGTTTGATTTCCCTTTGCAGGGTGAAGGTTTGTGCTCGGGGAACAGATTGCTACGATTTCCTGCTCCATGTGGGGAGCAGCACTCCACAGGCAGAGCGTGAAGGACTTGGCTTTCCTCTGGATGTCATGGATGTGCTCTGGACTTTGCTTCAGTTCAGATTCCAGGAGGAATCAGAAGGAATTCCAGGAGGACGAGGGAATTCTCAGCTTCTGTGCCTCTTTGCGGAGACATTTTCATCCAGCCCGAAAGAGAAGCCTTCACTGTCAGGCACAGAGGAGCATTCCATGGAATCCCAAAATGGTTTGGGATGGAAAAATCCATCTCATTCCCACCCCCGCCATGGGCAGGGACACCTTCCACCATGCCAGGCTTCTCTGAGCCCCATCCAGTCTGGCCTTGGATGCTTCCGTGGAATTGTGATTTATTTTAAATCTCTTTTTTTACTTTCCAGGACACCTGGAAAGGGTTTGGAGCTCCACACTAAAGGATACAGCACTGCTGATAATGCCAACTTCAATGCCTTTTCCAGGCGAAATATTTTGGAATGCAATGTGTTTAATTCTCTGGGACCTTTGGGACACAACACCACCGTGGCTGAGCAGCTCTTCATCTGAAAATCAGCTGAAATAGACTTTTTCCCCCAACATTTTGTGTTCATCCTGTGTGAGAATCAGTTTAATCAGGGAAAATAAGAATTTGAAGGGATTTTCAGGTTGCTCTGTCAGCACTGAGTCCCTTCCAGAGCCGGCAGTGCCTGGATTCAGTCATGTGTCCTAGGAAATCGGCCTCTCCCAAAATATGGAATATCCCGAGTTGGAAGGGACTCACAAGGATTATTGAATCCAGCTCCTGAAAGGACAGCTCCAAAAATCCCAAAATTCATTTTTTCCTTCTTTTTTCTCCTCCCTCTGTCCTGCTGATAAGGACAGTGACAGAGTGGCTTCATCCACCCAACCTCACCCCATCCTGATTCCCAGGATTGAGCCACGAGCATCAAGGTCTGGTTTTTCACAATTATGTCGGAATCATGGAATCTTAGAATCACTAAGGCTGGAAAAGACCTGGAAGTGTCCAAGGTCAGGTTGGACAGGACTCGGAGCAGCCTGGGGTAGGGGAAGGTGTCCCATGGGAAGGGGTGGAATGAGATGGGATTTAAGTCACCCCAGGCTGAACAATCCCAGTTCTCTCAGCCTTCCCAAGGATCACCCATTCCAATCCCTGTGTCCGGCACTGTTATCCAAACTCTCCTTGCTCTGCAGCCGAGAATTCCGACTTTTTTTGTGGTGTGGGTATGAAAAACAGGAATCGCCGGCGCTTCCCCTACTCATAAGCATGGAAGTTGTAATGAAGCCATGAAAATTGTGGGGATGCTTTGTGGGGAGGATGGAATCAGATAAAATGGGAATTCCATTGAGTTTCCTAATGAGGGATGAGCCTGGTGAGGAAAATCAACATATCACAGACTGGGGTGTTTTAAAAGGCCAGACAGGTGTAAATAACATTTTATTTCCATCTGCACAAATCTCTGGAAGGAGCAACATCTTCCGCTGAAGTCAGGAAGTGAGGGGAAAGGAAGGTGGGAGCTCTGATTAAATTAATTAGTGCAGGGAAATGAGTGTTGGGTCCCAAGGGCTGTGCTGAAAACCCTCTCATGTCCTTTGGGAGCAAACCACAGGATGGGAAGGAGCTGGAAACTGGAATTCTTCTGGAAGGCACCGTCTGTGATGGGACCTACTGGTGACCTTCCCATGAGCCTGCTGGGATTGGGAGACTTCTCCAGGAGGATTTTAAGGGACTTTTAAAAGCCAGGATGATGTCAGGAACAGCTTGAGTTTGCATTCCCTCATTTTTGCACTTTCTCAGTGTAACTGCAATCCAAATTTGTTACTCCAGGACTTCATCCTTTTGCATCACAAGAAAATGACATGGGTGGCTTTCCTTTGAAATCGTGGAGTGCTAAAAATTGAATTGTAGAATCGTGGAATTGTAGAATGGTTTGGGTTAGAAGGACCTCCAAGCTCCTTCAGTTCCATGGGCAGGGACACCTCCCACTGTCCCAGGTTGCTCTGAGCCCCAGTGTCCAACCTGGCCTGGGACACTCCCGGGGATGACAACTCCACAACCTCGCTGGGCAGAAGAAGGAGAGATATTTTCCTCACCAGCCTTTCTGTGCCTCTTCAGATGGAACTAAAGGAGTTCAAAGCTCCTTTCCAATCCAAACCATTCCATGGTTCTCCTTCAGCCGGGGAGCAGAACTTGGGGGGCCGTTCCCAAATGTTAGGGGGGCAACCTTTTATTGTGATCCCTGCCGATCATGATGCCATGGAAATAAGTTGGCTACAAGCCTGAGTTTTGGCCAGAGGAGGGAAAAAAGTTTCTGGAGAGGTGAGGACAATGGAATTTTTGAGTTTTGATGTTCTGGCCAAGAACAGAGTGAAGGAGGGAAGGAGGACAAGCTTAGCTTGCTGCTCCCGAGAGAAGTAGGGAAATAATGGTGGAGAGGACCCAAATCATGGACACCAAAACCATGGGAAACAATTGTGGAGAGGAACCAAATCATGGACACCAAATCATGGGTGGGGCAGTAAATTCTGCAGGTGCTGTGAGAAAGATATTTGGGGATGTGTGAGAAAATACGGACCACCACCATAAGGAGATGGTGAAATTTGAAGGGGGAAGATGAATTTTATTGCAACCCCAGCGTTCTGTGAGCAGCAAGATCCAGACCACAGCACGTGGACTCCAGTGACTTTCCTTGGGAGGGTGACCAGAGGCAGGAGCAGATAAATGGGGATGAAGCCAGAAGTTCATCAGACTTGGCTGAAGTGGAATATCCCAAATTTTTGCTTGGGAAGTTCATGGAAGCACCCAATTAGCAGCAGCTCTGCAGTAGGGGCTGACGAGCCTTTCAATAAACAAGTGATCCTTGAGGAGCAGAGAGTCAAAGGCAACACCACTTCACTCCCAGGAAAAGGGCTCCAGGCAGTCCCCCAGCAAGGGAGGAACTCCCAAGTTTTGCATTAATTGGATTTTTAATGGGTTTCAAAACCGCCTGGATGTGTGAAGCGCTCAATAATTACAGCAGATTGAGGTGACACTTTGAAAAATGGGTGGAATGAGAACACGAATGAAGCAAACCTGGCTCTGGCCTAATTACAGATAAACAACGGATAATGTGCACTGGATAATCCTCTGGAATAAATAAACAGGAGGATCAGGCTCCACAGACCATTTTTCATGCTGGTAAATCACCTTCAAATTGGAATTTTCAAACACAACGACAGCAACAACCACAGATTGCCCAGCACTGCCCACAGCTGAAGGAGCAAATCCACCGTAATTCACTTTTACCAGATTATTTCCAGGAAATCCAGAATTATTTGCCTTCCTTCCATAGGTTTTTCATGGGGAAAATGCAGCTTTTAACTCCCTTGGAATGGAATAAATAAATATATAAATATAAATATCTCGACAGTGGTGTCATGTAGGACACCAAGGACTCTTGTGAGGGTAAAAGGAGTAAATCCTGTGAAAACTGTGGAAAATATTTACACAAATGCCGGGGTTAAACATGGAAGTGCTCCGATTGTATCCTAATTGCTCTTTATGCATGCAATTACATGATTTTAATGTGCTCTCATCGTAATTACAGCAGCAAATTAGGGGGCATAATTGCCCATGCAAATGTGCCATGCCTGGCTTTTGATCCCTTTTCTTCTCCAAGATTTTCCGAGCGTCGGAAAATAAAGGGAAGCCATGGAATCTCGGAATCCCAGGATGGTTTGGGTGGGAAAGGTTCATCTCATTCCGTCCCCTGCCATGGGTTCCTCTATCCCAGGCTGCTCCAAGCCTCATCCAGAGGGAAAAAGGGGATCATTTCTTTCCTCTTCTTTGGGACAATTTCAAATATCGGGAAGGAACTGTTAGATATTGGGAAAAGTGGCTCCAGTTCCTTCTTGGAAGTGTCCAAGGAACACCTGGATGTGGCGCTCAGTGCTCTGGGCTGGTGACAACGTGGGGACTGGCCACAGCTTGGACTCGATGGTATTGGAGGTCTTCCCAACCGAAATAATTCCATGATTTGTAGTTGCACTGTTTTAGAAATCCGTCTCTTCTTTCTCATGGAGAATACAGATAAGCCTCATTTTTGTACTTTTTTAATCTCTGTGTTTGGTATTAGGGCTGTGATCAATACCTTTGGGAGGTGGATTTTCTGCTGACCAATAGTTGCTAGATTATTAATGGATATATAAAGAAGTTTCTGTAAATAAACTCTCTCTTTTCGCCGTCTTGACTGCTCCTGCCTGCTTCTCTGCCAGCTTCTGCGAATCCCCGAATATAATGAAATTTAAAACCAGCAATGATTCCATCTGGAACCAAACCCTGAGATGTCCAAAGGTGGTGCAAGATTCCTCTGCAGAGGACAATTTTCCCAAATCCCTGATTGTTTCCTACACATGCTTTCCTATTTTTATTTTTTTTAAGAACCTTTCCTTCTGTTTTGCTTTACCTCTGCTCAGAATTGTTCCTCTCCCTCCTCCGGGCAGCTGGATCCCAATCCTCCCTCCTGACCTTTCCGAGTCCTCTCATCTATAAAGGTTCCTTTAATTCCACTGCGCATCCCAGAATAGCAATTTTCTGGATTAAACCTGGGTTATTGGGTGAGTCATTTTGTTTATTTGTCTAAAACGTGTTCGCTTTATTCTGCCCCTCCCAAATCCAGGGATGAAGAGGGAGGATGAGCAGATTATAATGCCGGATATTTTTATTCCTAGAAGGAGATTATAATGCACATTTCCTGGGGCTGAGGGAGATTGGGATGCTGGGAAAGCTGCCATGGGAAGAAGTCTCCAGCCTGGCACGGATGGAATTCTTTCCAGTGGGTTTTTCCTGGGCGCTGTGGCAGAACCTCTCCCTCTCTTCCCACCGCATGAAGAACTTCTTCCCAGCTCTGGATGTCACGGAGTTTGGGAAGTGCATATTGGAATGTCATTCTATGGATTTGGTCAGGTTTGGGAAGAATAATAATATTTGGGGGATAATAATATATTATAATAATATTATTATAACATTATATATATAATATATATATAATATGCAAAATATATATACACTATATAAAATATAATATATATTATATATTACATATTACATATTACATGTTATATATTATATATTATATGTTATATGTTATATATTATATATTATATATTATATATTATATATTAT